>CM035435.1:138771393-138773893 GCA_020310875.1 Ceratopteris richardii
TACTAGTATAAAAACTAGAAAATATACAAAGTACAAAAACGTAAAGAAAGGTTTCTTCTAATAATATGGACGTAGAAATGAATTTCAAACTGGTAAGTTGTTTGTGTTGAAAATAAACTGAGCTCATATGAGAAAAACATCTGGCTAGTCTGAAACCCCATATGTATGTACTGAAGCTGAGAACCTGAATCTTGGATTCATTGAATTGAGTTTACAAAGATTTACTGCTTATATTGAGAACAACACATAACCTCTGAGAACAAACATATGATTTGCTTCATATGATCTGTTGATTGGGTTGAGGATAAACATATGCCCTGCTGTCATAGTTCAACGAGAGTTTTAAAAACGAGTTTTAAAAACGGGTTTTAAAACGTTTAGTATGTAGAGTACTAAAAAAAACGAAATAAAAAACGAGTATTATATTTCTTCGCGACATTTTTTAATTTTTGTTTTTAATAATCCATGAGTAATGCACATCTAACATTCCTTTACCTATGTAATGCTAAAAACACACAAAAAAATTGATTTAAAGATTACTACCTTATAAAAGATAATACATGTTGCAGCCTATGGGTGTCGACCCGTAGG
Organism: Ceratopteris richardii; assembly: GCA_020310875.1. Lineage (NCBI taxonomy): Eukaryota > Viridiplantae > Streptophyta > Polypodiopsida > Polypodiales > Pteridaceae > Ceratopteris > Ceratopteris richardii. The sequence goes on from CM035435.1 coordinate 138,771,985, forward strand.
TATGCAATGTCATGGTTATAAGGTCTATAGACTTAGAAGACATGAGATTAAAAGCTAAAAACTTAAGATTGAATGATGAATTCCAATTTCAATATGTACCATGATTCATATGGGATAGTGATCACATACATGTGATTACATTAAAGGGGAAAAATAGATAAATGATTATCCTGACATGTAAGTTGTTGCTCATTCAATAAGCTATAACATTGAAGTTCAAATATAATTTATTAGTCCATGGACCATGAAACATCAATTAAAAGAACCATAAAACATTGATATCAATGGTCCAAAGTGAAAAAAAGTATTTTTATGGCCCCAAAGTAATAAAAAACGTTTTATGATGCAAACTGTGATAAAAAACGCAAAAAAACGTTTAGTACGTTTTTAAGTACTAAACGTTTTTTATTTTTGATAAAAAACGCGTATTTTTCAACTATGCCTGCTGTCAAATAGGATCTGAGCTGAGCCTGATCTGAGATTAAAAGGCTGAGGCTGGTAGAGAATCATCCTACAGGCACAGTTCTGGGGTTGTAAGTACATCTCTAAGAGCTGAAGGGTGAAGAAAGTTTGTTAAGTAAGCTGAACTGTTGAATAACATGCTGAGAGCATGAAATATATGACTGATGAGGCTTAAAGAATAGGCAGATGGCTGAGAACAAATAAAGAATCTGATTGAGAAAGACAAGAGATAAAGGCCCCAAAGAAGCTCTTCATGTACATTTTTCCACTTCCATGTGATAGCTCTTTTCAAGAGTTATCCACACATATTTTTAGTATATTTATTTGGAGAATGTATCCACACATATTTTTATCATATTTTTTGGACCCCACATTGGGGAGTTATAGGCATTTACATAAAACTTGGTCCCAAAGTCACATAACTTTTTTTGGGACTTTCAAAACTTGAGCTCTTCCATCTTCATCTTTAATCTTTATGGAGAACTCTCTCTCCTCCCAAATGGCCTAAAAGTCATTTATCCATAAAACTTGGTCCCAAAGTCACATAACCTTTTTTGGGACTTTTAAACTTGAGCTCTTCCATCTTCTTCTTTAATTTCTATGGAGAATTCTCTCTCCACTTTCTCTCTCCTCATAGAGCAGCTCACACCTTTTGATGTTTGGTGCAATCAAATACATCATTACATAGCTCTCTTCCTCCTCCTAACTAGTATCACTCTCTCTCTACTTTCTCTTTCCTCACCTGGCAGCTCACCCCTTTGGTGTTTGGTGCAATAGAGCACATCATTGCATGAGCCTCTTCCTCCTCTTTCAAATGGTATCAAAGCCTTTTCATGTTTTTTCGCGACAAAAATTTTGCGAGTGAAAGTATTTCTCAGCCATATCATAGCTGAAGCAAAAGTTCATTTTTGAGAGCTTCCGTCATGAAGAATCCTCTTTTCTGTTCCAAAGTCGCATAACCTTTTGGGACTTCTAAAACTTGAGCTCTTCCATCATCTTCTTTAAATTCTACGGAGAACTCTCTCTCCACTCCCTCCTCACAGATTTGGTGTTTGAACTTTGGTGCAACCAAATACATCATCATGTAGCTCTCTTTTTCCTTCTAACTAGTATCACTCTCTGTCTCTCTCTCTCTCTCCCCCTACTTTCTCTCTCCTCACATAGCAGTGCACCCTTTTTGGTGTTTGGCGCAGTTGAACACACCATTGCATAACCCTCTTCCTCTTCTTTCAACTGGTATCAAAGCCGTTTCACGTTTTTTCGCATCAAAATTTTGCAAGTAAAAGTATTTCTCAGCCATACTGCGGCTGAAGCAAAATTTCATTTTTTAGAGCTTCCATTGCAAAGAACCCTCTTTTCTGAACCAAAATAAACTCTTTCAGGTTTTTTCAGCATCATACTTGTTGAAATTACAGGTTGCATGTCATTATTGCAACTGAATGCTCTT
>CM035435.1:138781393-138793893 GCA_020310875.1 Ceratopteris richardii
CTGAGCACAACATTCCTCTCATGACGAGAGAGGTGGATGTGAGGTGAGTCTGGGTCATACTGAAAAGGTGGCAATCTGTCCATATAAAGTCCATGATTATCAAACGAGACTCTAACCTGAGTGTACCAAGCTCTCTCATATCTTGACTCTGATATCAGTATAGATGCCTCAAAAGCTCTGTGTGTGAGTCTATCTGTAGGGAGCTCCCTCATCCTCTGAATAAAGCAGATAGTCTGGAATAGTGCATCTACAGCCATGGGTGGTGAAGCTAGCTCTGCCTTGATGATGTCATGTGGTACCGACTGTTTCCTGTGAAATAATCGCGAGATCGTATGTACCTGTGGCCTCTCGATCGCACTCCACTGGGTAACTGTGAGGCCTGGGGCCCAAACCGTCGCAGCATACATCATAGCTTGTCTGACTAGTGTGTCAAATAGCCACCCCTTCGTGCGGGGCTCCTGGAAGTGTGCCTGGTGACATCTCCGCTCTAACATGGCTAAAGTTGCATATCCGCGTGTGAGTCTATCGGTGGCTGCCTGTCTCATGCTGAAGGGGCCAGGCAAGCTCGTGAATGTGACTCCAAGATAGACATAGGAAGTGACCACCTCAATCTGTCCACCGTCAGCTTTGAATCCTGCTCCATTCCTCACCATGGGGAGGTGTGGAAGGTCATGACCTTGGTCTTGCCAAGGTTTACTGTCAAGCCCCTCCATGTACAAAACTCATCCAGGGCCTCCATGTGGCGTTGTAATCCCTTGGGTGACTCTGAAATCAAGACAATGTCATTGGCATATAATAAAATGTGGACATGTGTACCTGCGAGGTCTGCACCCTCTCCTCCAGCTCGGAGAATGTAGTCCTCAATCTCGTCGATGTAGAGACCAAATAGAGTGGGAGAGAGTGGGCAGCCTTGCTTAACACTGATGGTGCTAGCAATGGCCTCATACATACCTCCTGGACACTGTACCCTCCCAGCCACCTTCTCATAGAGTGCATAGATGGCCCAAATCATCCTTGATGGTACTCCCAAGCTCTAGAGGCGTTGGAAGAGCCTCTCTCGTGGCACTGTATCAAAAGCTTTGCGGAAGTCCACAAAGCAGCAATATAGTCTCTTCTTCTGCACCCTTGCTCCATCAATGAGGCAGCGCAAAATGAAGATGTGATCAATAGTAGAGAAAGCTCGTCGAAAACGTGCCTTGCCTCGTGCTCGTATCCCCCCAGTCTCTGCATATGAGCTGAGCTCTTCCTCAAGTATGGCACCGTATAGTTTGGCCATGGTGTGGCCAATCATGATGGTCCTGTAGTTCCCTGGATCCAGGGTGTCGCCAGATTTGTGGATAGGCACAATGGTGTGCCTAGTCCACTCCTCTGGGAAGCCCTCCACTGCAATCCCGTGTGGTCTGTCGAACGTCCATGTCGCAGTCGTCCTTTGGCCCTCTCAACCATCTTTGTTGTGAAGAGAGAAGAACTAGTAGGGCGAAGCTCAAGTGGCTTGGGAATGGGAGGCTGCCTAGGTACCTCATATAACCTCTGAGCATAATCATGCCATGTGTGTGGGTCCCCAATAGGTGTGGTCGGGCGTGGCTCTCGTAGGATGCGCCATGTTGCAGCACTATCCATACTCATAAAGAGATGGTATAGCTCAAGCTCTTGTGCCTCCTCAAAGGCTCGCCTCTTTCGACGTGTGAGAGTCTTCATCTATCCCTTGGCCTATCTCTCTGTGATCTCTCCCAATGCTCGCTGAGCTCGTAGTCAGCAGTAAAGATCTCTGCATTCCTCATCATACCAACGATGTTGTGGCATAGTCCCGGGAGGAGGTGTGTGACGAGAATGGATGGTGTGTGGGAAGGAGCTGATGGCTGATGTATGAAGAACTGATGCTATTTGTGAGGTGAGTAGGGATAGTGGAGTGTCAGGATGAAGCAAGAGAAGACCCTTCTCGACTTGGGCCGCATATATGTGAGCTAGCTCGTGTGTGAAGTGGATGGTGGTGTGTGGGATGCGTGCTGCGGGTATGCGTGTAGGGGTGTCTCCCTTCAGGGAGAGCGCGAGGTATGTGTGATCGGCCCCAATGGGTATGGGTGGGATGGTGAATGAGGAAGTAGGTGGATGGCCTCTCTGGATCCCATGACGTAATCTACTATGCTTCCCTCGCCATCTGTGACTGAGTGTGGTATGCATGTCAATCCTCCTGAGGTAGGCCACTGAGCCATCCCGTTATAGATAACGAGATTTGTCTGAGTAAGTGAGTGCCATAGTGAGTGTGTGTAGGGTCAGCTGAAGCTCGAGCCGTAGACTCATCCTCTATGGTATGTAGTATCTCTGGGTCTTCTCGGTCAAATATCTCACACTGATCATTGCCTGTCCTTGCATTGAAGTCTCCCATAAGGAAGACTTCCCCTAATGCAGAGTACTCTGTAATCTCTTCTGACAAGCAAGTGTATGGTGAGTCCTCCTCTCGATCTATGATAGCGAAACGCGAGCTTAAAGGAGCAAAAGTAGCATAATACTACGAAGATGATCCGCTCCTGTGAGAGCTTGAGTCGAATCCAAAGATATCTGGCCTGTGAATCACATGCGACTATCTGTATCCTGCTCTGAAGTCCATCTCTGAAGAGTATGGCTACTCCTCCTGATCCTCGGGTGGTGTGCTGACGTGTACACTCTCTGTATGTGGACTCCCACTGAAAACCGTGGACTCGAGGTAGGCCCCGGTCCGGGCTCTCATGTGTCTCTGTGAGCATAATGATGTCTTTGCCTTTGCGCACCTCTTCCAACCTCTCTGGGTGTGTCCATAGATCTCCATTGCAGTTCCAAACTGCAAGGTGTATCTCCTCGAGTGTCTCAGAGGCCGCGAATCCCTATTGGATGGCCTTGCTGTCAATGATGACACGACCATCTCTGTATGAAGCCTTCTTTCCTTCTTTGCGAGCTTGATGTACTCTCGGCATGCATGGACGACGGTGTGCTACTTGCATGGGCGTGAGATCATCATCAAGGTAGATGGGGGGGGCCATCAAGTGCTCTCAAAATCACCCTCTTGCGTAGGAAAGTAGATCTTACATCTTCGGAAGGGAAGTGTACAATGAGAGCTCTCTTCTTTGTGGGGTCTCGTCCCGTTCTCCAAGACTTGATGAATGGGAGGGACTCCTCTTTGTAGCCGAGTATCTTGCATAGTGTCTTCCCATCAGACTCGGGGGTAGAGCCTTCTTTTTCTTCAATGCCCGTGATGCTATGCTTACATTGAGACGGCAGGCATGTCTCATCTTTTCTTCCTCAATGGTGGTGTGCACGATGAGGGCTTCCTCTTTGGCTTCTTTTTTGATGTTCTTCTTCACTATGTCGATCCACCCTTCTTTGGTAGCTTCTAACTTGTTTTCCATGCTCACGGTCAAGGCTTTGGTGAGTTCTTCTTTGATAGCTTGTGTCTTGTTCATATGAATCTCTCCCTCTTCGGGTGTAAGAGAGACCATTGAAGCTTTGAGGAGCTCCAATTCCTCTTTCATGTTTGCCCTCTCCTTAGCCCATTCTTCTTTCTCTTTCTTCCATGTTTCCCTCTCCTTATGATATATTTCTACTTCTTTTTCGAGCTTTGAGAGGCGGTTGATGATGGTAGTGATAATGGAGTCCACCATCTTCTTGTTATATATATATGGGGGTGTGTGTATATGTGTAGTACATGTTAGCATTCTATGCTAATTCCGTAAGTATGTAATCTATCACACACACATCTGATTTAGGGTCTTCCATAGCCTAAATTCAGATTAAGGTTTGCTAAATATTAGTTTCAAATTGATCTTTACTCTTTCAGTCACTCATATTCACTCTTCTATCAGGTTCTACACCTCATACATATTCAGATTTCTCTCCCTACATCTGAATATTCTTGTACATTTTGTACATACATGTTTCCATCTATTTCTGTTCACATAGAGTGGTTGAGGTTTTGACTCCCACATTGTAAATTGACATTTGTATATATGATGGTGTAAGCAGTGGCTTACGTAACACTTTGTACATGTTGTCTAATCTCTCTCTATCTTTGTCTTATCATTATATGATTAAGTGATGTATGCTCATGTCTGTCAATGTTGGAAGATCTTGGAATCTGTGTTTGTAGTTATGGGCCTACCTAATTTCCAACAGTTGGTATCAAAGGAGCTTCCAAACATATGACATACATACTTAATCTAGATGAGTAGAGATTTGAGAATTAGACAATTCAGTCACATGATTATTTATCTCGGAGTAGTCAGAAGCCTCGTCGGATTGTCCTTTTTCAGTGGTTGTCCTAAACTGCACGGGTTGTGGCTATCATAACGAGTCACAACGACACCATTTATAGGACTACAAGCTTGCCGAGCAGATATGGCTTAGGATCGTGAGGCTTATGACTTGGAGGGAGGGACATGAGCTCATCTCTTGGAGTGCGGTTGCTTGGGGCTGGCTTACTCGCCTAGCCCTCAAGTATGAGCACATGGCCGATAGTACTATTTTGTCGATTCTGGATGGGTCGATTTCCACCACTCATGGCTTCAACATCTCTCCTTGGAGGAGCGATGGAGACCCCTACTAGGAGCTGAGTAGTAGCCTTGTCGTATTGTTTGTTTGGAGGGAGAGATGCTTGCGCATCTTTGAGAGACATGTGATTCCTCTTGCAGAGGGTGTTCAAGACTTCTGGCTTGAGCTGATCCACACTCTTTGAGGCAGTTGGACCTCCTCGAGGGTGTTTGGGAGGGCATGACTCGTCACGTGCTCGCATTTCTTCAGCTATAAAAGAAAGGTCCCTTTACCTCTGAGTGTGATACTATCCGGTGGAACTACTGATCGCCCCCCTAGCTTTTCTCCCCTCCCTCCATCCATTCTTTTGGGACTTAGGCCTCCTCATTTCTCGCATTGGGTAGCTGTGTAGGGTGATCTTTCCCTCATGTATTAGATCTTTTATCTGACCGTGGCTGGATATGTAGCCCTTCTGTTTTTCTCTTTGACTAATGAAAGGATCTTTTTTTTTTTGAAAACAAAAAAAAGTTGATAGCTACTTGGCTAGAGATTGCCCAGGTATCTTGAGGATGCTTTTTTTTAAGTGCAATTTTTTTTACACGAACAAAAAGCTCTCGATGAGAGCATTGCAATGGCATAAAAATCACTTTAATCCGAGTCTCATCAAGATGTGCATGGTTGAAGATGGATATGTCATCTTGGGTGGCAGAGATATATCTTTCCCATGCCAAAGGGATGCTTTTGCAAGGTCCAATTCATCCACAAGGATAAAGATATCTCCATCTCTTGATGGATTATGGAAACACATATTCCACTCTTTCCACACATGGATATATTTTCCAAAATCTCCTAGGTCATCTACAAATGAACCCTAAAAATCAGACTTGATCAAAACTTACTTGAGATTGAATGAACCCTAAAAAATCAGACTTGATCCAAACCTACTTCAGATTGAATGAAAATAGTGGAGGGGAGATTGAGGAGAAGCTGAATAATACTCCTCTTGTGCAATCTCATGGATCTTGTGTCTTCTTAGGAAAGACCATACTATGAGCTCACAATCTTTGTGTGTGTGTGTGTATGTTTGTGTACATACACACAGATACACACACATATATATATATATATATATATATATATATATATATATATATATATACAATATGTATATATGTATATATATGTATATATATATATATATATATATATATATATATATATATATATATATATATATATATATATATATATATATATATATATGTGTGTGTGTGTGTGTGTGTGTGTGTGTGTGTATATATATATATATATATATATATATATATATATATAGAGAGAGAGAGAGAGAGAGAGAGAGAGAGAGAGAGAGAGAGAGAGAGAGAGAGAGAGAGAGAGAGAGAGAGAGAGAGAGAGAGAGAGAGAGAGAGAGAGAGAGAGAGAGAGAGAGAGAGAGAGAGAGAGAGAGAGAGAGAGAGAGAGAGAGAGAGAGAGAGAGAGAGAGAGACTCCCCCTCCCCCACCCACACACCGACCCACACACACGCTGTGGTCGAGGGGTGTGCAAGGAGGCAGCCGCTCATCCGAACAGACTTGTGCTAACCTCACTGTGTGACTACACGTTGGGTGTTTCTTTGTGTGCTTTAGGATCTAGGTTGAGGTTTCCAGCTGTGGGGAAGTTAATAGCTAAGAGTTTATAATCTATTTAAGTTTGGTCTAAGAAAAACTAAGATTCATATGGAAGTGCGTCTCTAGCATTTTGATATGCTGTTAAGATAAGTTCTTCTTAAGTAATACATTTAGAAACTTCCTCAGTAATACAATTTTTAATAATATCCACCTCGTTGTTTTCTGATTGAGTTTTTCATTTAGGGGAAGGTGGAAACAAAATTTCTCTTTCCTCAGAATCTGGAAAAGCAATTGAACAGAAGGATCTAAATCTAGATAATCTGTAAGCATATGATGAAGAGTATAAGGTTTGAGCTACAATATGATCTTTAACTTTTTCTTTTTCTTCTAAATTTACACTATCCTTGCTCTCGTTGATTTGCGTAGTACTATTCTCTAATTGAGTTGGTAAAAACGTATCTAAAATAAAAGAGCTATCTATTTCTTTTTTAGTTGAAGTCTTACTTGTAGATGCAATATTCATAAACATGAAAAGTAAAGTCTGTATGGTACGTATGGAAGTGCGTCTCTATACTTAGATATAGCGTCTAAATATGAAGGTAAAATTAATTCTTCGTTAGTTATTCTATCTTTAATGAGATCAACTTCGGCATTTTCTGTCTCTTGAGGATGAGTATTTCTTTTTAAGGTTGGAGGAAATAAATCTTCTCTATTTTCTGGTTCAGGTAAGAGAATTGAGAGTAAAGGTAAAACTCTAGATAAGTTACGATCGTATTATAGAGAATGTAAGGTTTCATCTACAACTCGTTCTTTAACTATTTCTATTATTTTTAATTTATTACGAGTTTCGTTTTTACTGATTTGAGTTGATGTATTCTTAATAGGTGCGGGTAAAAGAGTTCCTAAAATAAAATAGCTATCTATTTCTTTATTTTTAGTAGCAGACTTACTTGTAGATGCTATATTTTCAGACATAAGAAAATGCAATGTAAGAATTTAATTAAAGTGTATAGTGGAAATGCTAAAAACTTCAGAACCAAAACTAGTCTTATACAAATGCTTGCAAAAACTTCTAATGCAACTTTTAGAAGATATTCCTATACAAAAGCTTAATATACGAATTCATAATTCAAAGATCATATAATGGAACTAGGATCAACGGCATTTAAAGCAGCTTCTATCTCGTAAATCTCATCATATCCTCTTCAGTGCTCGTCAAGTTTTCTTCACAATGATCTTCACCTGTAGATCATTGTGAAGAAAACTTGACGAGCACTGAAGAGGATATGACGAGATTTACGAGATAGAATCTGCTTTAAATGCCTCTGATCCTAGTTTCATTATATGATCTTTGAATTTTAAAATTCGTATATCAAGCTTTTGTATAGCAATATCTTCTGAAAGGTTTATTAGAACTTTTTACAAGCATTTGTATAGGACTAGTTTTTGTTCTAAAGTTTTTAGCATTTCCACTATACAATTTAATTAAATTCTTATATTGCACTTTCTTATGTCTAAAATATAGCATCTATAAATAAGTCTGCTACTAAAAATAAAGAAATAGATAGTTCTTTTATTTAAGGAACTCTTTTACACGCACCTATTAAGAATACGTCAACTCAAATCAGTGAAAACGAGACTAGTAATACATTAGAAATAATAGAGAAGTTAAAGATCGAGTTGTAGAATACGCACCTATTAAGAATACGTCAACTCAAATCAGTGAAAACGAGATTAGTAATAAATTAGAAATAATAGAGAAGTTAAAGATCGAGTTGTAGATGAAACCTTACATTCTCTAGAATACGATCGTAACTTGTTTAAAGTTTTACCTTTACTCTCAATTGTCTTACCTGAACCTTTCCTCCAACCTTAAAAAGAAATACTCGTACTCAACAAACAGAAAACGCCGTCGTTAATCTCATTAAAGATAGAATAACTAACGAAGAATTAATTTTACCTTCATATTTAAGCGCTATATCTAGGTATAAAGATGCACTTCCATACGGATCGTAGAGACTTTACTTTTCATGTTTACGAATATTGCATCTACAAGTAAGACTTCAACTAAAAAAGAAATAGATAGCTCTTTTATTCTAGATATGCTTTTACCTGCTCCGTTAGAGAATAGTACTACGCAAATCAACGAGAGCAAGGATAGTGTAGATTTAGAAGAAAAAATTGAAGATTATATTGTAGCTGAAACCTTATACTCTTTATCATATGCTTATAGATTATCTAGATTTAGATCCATCTGTTCAATTGATTTCCCAGATTCTGAGGAAAGAGAAATTTTGTTTCCACCTTCCACTAAAAGGAAAACTCAAAGAAAAAATTAAAGATTATATTGTAGCTGAAACCTTATACTCTTTATCATATGCTTATAGATTATCTAGATTTAGATCCATCTGTTCAATTGATTTCCCAGATTCTGAGGAAAGAGAAATTTTGTTTCCACCTTCCACTAAAAGGAAAACTCAATCAGAAAACGACGAGGTGGACATTATTAAAAATTGTATTACTGAGGAAGTTTCTAAACGTATTACTGAAGAAGAACTTATCTTAACAGCATATCAAAATGCTAGAGACGCACTTCCATATGAACCATAGTTTTTTTAAGACCAAACTTAAATAGATTATAAACTCTTAGCTATTAACTTCCCCACACCTAGAAACCTCAACCTAGATCCTAAAGCACACACAGAAACACCCAGCGTGTAGTCACACAGTGAGGTTAGTGCGAGTCTGTTCGGATGAGCGGCTTCCTCCTTTCACACCCCTCGACGACAACGCCTGCGCGCACTAGCACGCACGCGTGCGTGCGTACATAGGTATACGCGTGCGCGCGTACACACGTGTGTATGTATGTCTCTGTGTGTATATATATATATATATATATATATATATATATATATATATATATATATATATATATATATATATATATATATATATATATAGATATAGATATAGATATATATATATATATATATATATATATATATATATATAGAGAGAGAGAGAGAGAGAGAGAGAGAGAGAGAGAGAGAGAGAGAGAGAGAGAGAGAGAGAGAGAGAGAGAGAGAGAGAGAGAAGGTTTAGTTCCTCCAACCTTAAAAAGAAATACTCGTCCTCAACAAACAGAAAACGTCGTAGCTAATCTCATTAAAGATAGAATAACTAACGAAGAATTAATTTTACCTTTATATTTAGACACTATATCTAGGTATAGAGATGCAGTTCCATACGGGCCATAGAGACTTTACTTTTCATGTTTACGAATATTGCATCTACAAGTAAGACTTCAACTAAAAAAGAAATAGATAGCTCTTTTATTCTAGATACACTTTTACTTGCTCCGTTAGAGAATAGTACTATGCAAATCAACGAGAGCAAGGATAGTGTAGATTTAGAAGAAAAAGAAAAAATTAAGGATTATATTGTAGCTCAAACCTTATACTCTTTATCATATGCTTATAGATTATCTAGATTTAGATCCATCTGTTCAATTGCTTTCCCAGATTCTGAGGAAAGAGAAATTTTGTTTCCACCTTCCCCTAAAAGGAAAACTCAATCAGAAAACGACGAGATACACATTATTAAAAATTGTATTACTGAGTGAGTTTCTAAACGTATTAGTGAAGAAGAACTTATCTTAATAGCATATCAAAATGCTAGAGACGCACTTCCATATGAACCATAGTTTTTTTTAGACCAAACTTAAATAGATTATAAACTCTTAACGATTAACTTCCCCACACCTTCAAACCTCAACTTAGATCCTAAAGCACACAAAGAAACACACAGTGTGTAGTCACACAGTGAGGTTAGTGCGAGTCTGTTCGGATGAGCGACTACCTCCTTGCACACCCCTCGACGACAACGCATGCGTGCACTCGCACGCACGCGTGCGCGCGTACACACGTGTGTATGTATGTCTCTCTCTCTCTGTGTGTATATATATATATATATATATATATATATATATATATATATATATATATATATATATATATATATATATAGATAGATAGATAGATAGATAGATAGATAGATAGAGAGAGAGAGAGAGAGAGAGAGAGAGAGAGAGAGAGAGAGAGAGAGAGAGAGAGAGAGAGAGAGAGAGAGAGAGAGAGAGAGAGAGAGAGAGAGAGAGAGAGAGAGAGAGAGAGAGAGAGAGAGAGAGAGAGAGAGAGAGGATTTATTTCCTCCAACCTCAAAAAGAAATACGCGTCCTCAACAAACAGAAAACGCCGTCGTTAATCTCATTAAAGATAGAATAACTAACGAAGAATTAATTTTACCTTCATATTTAGACTCTATATCTAGGTATAGAGATGCACTTCCATACGGACCATAGAGACTTTACTTTTCATGTTTACGAATATTGCATCTATAAGTAAGACTTCAACTAAAAAAGAAATAGATAGCTCTTTTATTCTAGATACGCTTTTACCTTCTCCGTTAGAGAATAGTACTACGCAAATCAAGGAGAGCAAGGATAGTGTAGATTTAGAAGAAAAAGAAAAAAAATATTAAAGATCAGATTGTAGGTGAAACCTTATACTCTTTATCATATGCTTATAGATTATCTAGATTTAGATCCTTCTGTTCAATTGCTTTCCCAGATTTTGAGGAAAAGAGATTTTTTGTTTCCACCTTTTCCTAAAAGAAAAACTCAATCAGAAAACTATGAGATGGACATTATTAAAAATTGTATTACTGAGGAAGTTTCTAAACGTATTACTGAAGAAGAACTTATCTTAACAGCATATCAAAATGCTAGAGACGCACTTCCATATGAACCATAGTTTTTTCTAGACCAAACTTAAATAGATTATAAACTCTTAGCTATTAACTTCCCCACACCTGGAAACCTCAACCTAGATCCTAAAGCACACAAAAAAATACCCAGTGTGTAGTCACATAGTGAGATTAGTGCGAGTCTGTTTGGATGAGCGGCTTCCTCCTTTCACACACCTCGATGACAACGCATGCGTGCGTACACACGTGTGTATGTATATATGTGTGTGTGTATCAGTGTTGCATCGCAACGCGTTGCGATGCGTTCGCAACGTTCGCAACGCAATGTCGCAACGTTGCGACGTTCGCAACGCGTTGCGATAAAAAACAAATTTTTTTGCCTCAAATGAGACCGTTTCGTCGAAACGGCCTCATTGAGGCATTTGCTACTATCGACCCGAGAGCGCTCAGCGTACCAAGCTACAGCAGAGGAGCAACCTTGAGCAAGGTGAAGGTAGTTTTTTACATACACACCCTCACACACCCGTGCCAAGCTTGCTTCCTATCTTGAGTCCACTGTCCTCTCAGCTTTTAACCTCTTCCAAGTTCCATCAACATGCCTAAAGCAAAACAAGCATGTTGGGAATATGTGACAAGCCAAGGAAAGATGGGCTCCGGGGGTAGTGAGAGATGGACTTGCAAGCTTTGTGGCTTTAGTGTGATTCATTGTGTTATATGTAAACAGGTGGATTCATTTATGATCATATCCGTCAAGCTATCATGGACATTGGTGTAGAAAAGGTAGTCCAAGTGGTTACAGATAATGGAAGCAATTGTGTGGCTATGGGCAAGCTTCTAGAAGAAGAATTCCCTTCTATTGTGTGGACACCGTGTGCTGCCCATTGCATTGATTTGCTGATAGAGGATGTGGGGAAGATACCATGGATTTACACCATTTTTACCACTTGCATAAAAGTGGTCTCTTTGTTCACAAAGAGACCAAAATTGCTTGCTATATTTCGGTCTTACAGTGATATTGATTTGGTGAAGCCCGCGAAGACCAGATTTGCATACATGTGCATAGTCATGGAAAGATTATTAAGAGTGAGGCAAGCACTGATGCAGACAGTTGTATCACCTGATTGGTTAGCTTGGGATGGACATACTAGTCCAAAGGCAGAGCTTGTACGACGCACATGTTTGGATGACAGTTTTTGGAGGGATGTGGAGGGATTAGTGCGGGCCTTACAGCCCTTATATTCACTCATACGCATAGCAGATAGAGAGGGCTGCACACTTGGACTTGTTTATGAGTTCATGGATCGTGTCGGAGAGTCTATACAGAGATGTCCTTATTTGACATTGGAGAGGTAAGTTGAAACTTGGGTAACCATATTTTATTTTTTGTATGAGCATTCATGTTCAACTTCCAAGTCTTGACTCTTCAACATTCTTAAATCTTATTGTTTTCTAACTTCATTTGTTTTTTATCCATAGGATAGAGGAAATAAAAGGAATATGGAGGAAGAGGTGGGATTGGTTCCATCGCCCTATACATGGGATGGCCAATCTACTACATCCTTTATGGAGATCTGCATCACAGTCATTGGATATGGAGCTTGTGACTGCTTG
>CM035435.1:138811393-138863893 GCA_020310875.1 Ceratopteris richardii
AACTCTCCTCCTCATCTAATACACTAGCACTATTTGATGGCTCATGATGGATAAAACAACTTCATGTGTGGTGCTGCCCAATTTTTTTCATGAGCAATGTGGGAGTTCTCCATAGCTCCCTTCCATAACACAAGTATATTGCATATAGCTCCGTTTGCAAAACTTCCATATTGGAGAGTTGGAATAGAGGCAAAATTAGAGATTTTGGGGGAGGAATATTACATTCATATGAAGCATGGGCCATGCTCTCCCTTGAGGCATCATTAGATTAGGAGGATTTAAGTTAGGGAGAAAGAATCTGTCTCTATCAATTTCCTTGTTTGGATTGATGAAAAAAATATCTCTGCAATAATAATCTTCGATGATATACCTATCTTTCGAAGGCAATTCTTTGCACTCAGAGATTCGATTTGCATGATTCTTGGCTTAACGCAAAGCTTCTAGAGAGCATGTAGGGATATGAAGATCTTCCATCTTGCATACAAATAGTAACCTTTGTTGAGCTTTCTCCCAAATCATATTCTCTTGCTTTCTATAGGTTGCTTAGATTTTTTCTATAGGTTTCTCTAATCATATTCATATCTTGGGGACTTGTGGCAAGGATAATGGGAAATCACAAGTATCATTTTGTGAGAATTCTTAGACATCTTATGAGCATTCTTTAAGATTGGTTGCAAGTTTACTTGGTTCATGGGGGTGCACTATTGCCAATGGAAGACTTCAAAACTCTTGCAATGATTGGTGATGAATCCACCAATGCTTTGAGAGTTGAACAATGGCTTTGGATTGAGCTTGGAAATCATCTGTGGCAAGGAAATGTGCTTGTTTCATTGTATTTCATCTTGTTTACCCTCATTTTTTATATGCACACCTATATGAACTTGAGAACATGACCTAAGAAGATGAAAATATGGGAATCAACATTAACACGCAAGTTGAAGATACACAAAAATGTAAGGAAAGAAACTATCATATAGAATTTAGATCAAGACATATCTCTATGATAAGTTTATCACACAAGGTATAGTCTACTTGTTGACATGACATAAAAGGTAGAAGGCATTTTAGAGATTATGGAATCATCAATTGTTAAGTTGAAGGCTCAATTGATCAATTTGGAGATCTAAATATCTTCTCTGGAGCTTTCAATTGAGCGGGAGTGCAAGAACATTATCTAGAGATGAAAACTCTTTTTAGAAAAGAGATAGGGTGGAATAGTAAGGGAAACAATCACAAAGATAAATCACTTCTAGAAGATTTTAAGCCACCCACATTCATGGGGGTGATGGACATTGCAACAAGGATATGGTCTACAATTTTTTAAAAAAATGAACAACTCTATATCAATTCAAAGGAACTCCACTTGAGTTTCGTGTCTCAAAGCTCACTCTATCACGAGGTCATGAGCTCAATCTATCACTAGGTCATGAGCTCAATCTATCACTAGGTCATGAGCATATAAGTGGTGGATGAGTTTGAAGATAGCTTGAACCATTGCATTAGATTGGATCCCATTTGAGGCCCTCTTCCTAGAGAGGTTTTTACTTGAGATTGAGAAGGATAGGAATTAGTAAGAGTGGGAGAGAGTTACATAGAGACATACCTCTATCCATATACATTCATAGTATAAGGAGATCATACTAAAACTTACGAGTTTAAATTATTTTCAAAAGACATAAGGGTATATCAAGGGTTTTAACAAGGTTGTTAAGTGAGAGGTTAGGAAAAATGCCCCCAAGATATATGAGGAGGCAGTAAGGTATGCTTAGATATCTCAAAAGGTTAAGAAAAATGCCCCAAGATATTTGAAGAGGCAATAATGTTGTTAAGTGAGAGGTTAGGAAAATGCCCCCAAGGTATCTGAGTGAGTGGTCCACCTCATGAAGCTCACTTTCAATTCAATTCATGGAAGCACATGTTGCAAGGCAGTGTAAGTGATGTTTGAGGATAACTCACACCCATGTTTCTCGATCAAATCATTGTGGTTGGCATACTTCAGACTACACAATTGAGTTAAGCTATGTGGAAGTGTTTACATGACCAAAGTGTGGATCATGTTCGATAATTCCACTATTTATAATTTTATAAATTATGCCTTGGTCAAGTAGTGGTAGATTCCTCAGTAATGTAGCGCTCAAAGGATATGCAATCATGAATCAATGCAAGAACAAGAGTTTGGGGCTATATTATGTCTAATCTAGAAGTAGAAATCCAAGATTACAAGGACCAATTGGACATTGAGATTATGAACATGGAGCATAATGATATAGTCCTAGGTAGGGACTGGCTTTAAAGATGGATGATACACTCGAATGTAGTCAACAGAATAATACAATTGAATTCATTAACGATGGAAGTATATTTTTCATTAAGGGTGAGAAGAATGTACCTAGAACACTCTGTCTTATAAATGTTTCTGCCAATGACTTGTCAAGTGGCTTACCATGAGAAAGTTACCATATATTTAGTTACTAACATTGAACACATTTATTGTTACACTTATGTGTTCCTCGAGTAGCTTTGATGTGAACCTCTTCTTTATACATGGGCACTTTTTACTCTAGTGCTGGCTAAAGGTTTTTTCCCCATGTTACCACATACATGATTCACTCATATTTGGTGGTACTTAGTACTTAGGGATATTATTCAGCTCTTACTTCAGTTTAGTTCATCGTCAATAAAGAGACCTATTCCAGCCATCCGTCTTTTTCGTGTGTCTTGCTGCGTTTGTCCTCCTTGTGTGTGCTTCTTGTGTGTCTCTCGCACTTCTACACACACACACACACACCCCCAATAGTGATATCAGAGCAGGTTCAACTCCTTCTCAAGTTTCGGTTTTTCGCGTTGCGGCGCGCGCACTTCTAACAACACAAATCGACTTTCGAGCATAAAACATTGAATTTTAGTAGCCAAGAAACATTTCCATCAGTCCCATTGGGATTTTACCTCCATTTCGAACCCATTCGTGAAGTTAGGAGTGCCATTAGAGTGATGGTTTGTGAGTTGAAATTTCAACATTCATTTCAACTTTCGTCGAAGTAAAGATTTTGTCACATTTTTGTTCCTTAGTGAAATGGCAGGCAACAATGACTTGTTTGGCATGCTTCAAGCTGAATATAAGCTTGATGGGACCAACTATCCAATGTGGTCTTACATGATAAAACATGTTCTTGTTGCAAAACAACTTTGGAACATAGTGAGAGATGTAGACCGAAGACCGGCAGGTTCGTCTACTTCATAGTCTACTGTCACAGATGGAGCTTCTTCTTCAAGTACATTGGTTTCTCTTTCTCCTCCTACACAAGAGCAATTTAGATGGGATGGAAAAAATCTCATGCATTGATTGCACTTTTTGTGAAGCGTCATATAGTTCCACACATTTGGTCATGTTCTACATCAAGACAGGCATGGGACACTCTTGCTTCTTTGTATGCCGTGTGTAATGAGGCATGTGTTGCATACTTGAGGAAGCAACTTGAGGATGTATGTATGGCTGAAAATGAGTCTTTGGATGTGTATGTGACACGCATCAAGGACTTGAAAGAGCAATTGGCAAACATAGATGGGATTATTCCTGATGCATCACTCACTTCTACATTGTTGAAAGGATTACTAGAATCTTTTCAAAGCTTTGCTACTACACTCCGTTTGGTTGCAAAAGGGAATCCCAATATGTATGCATTTGATGAGGTTGCCTCTTCTTTTGCAAGAAGAGCAATCTAGAGTGAATAGGAGTGGTTTGATTGAGGGAACATAAGCACTTGCTCTCACAAAAAGGGAATGCAAGTATGGTTCAACTTTGGGTTCATCAAAACCAAAGCCTCAACCTCCCTCTTCCACTCCTTCCTCTAATGATGGTGATTTGCAAAAGAAGAAGAGATGCAAATATTGTCGGAAGACTGGTCATACTATTGATGAGTGTAGAAAGCTTGCTAAGCGCGATGAAAAGAAGAAGGAATCCGGCATGTCTATTGTTGAAAATTCAACAAATGCAAAGAATGAAGAAGCTAACATGGATCAAGATTTTTGGGCATGTATTGTTTTATGTCATTATGATGCATCTTTGCATCGAGTGCACAAACTATGCCGAAGTGGTTGAAACAAACTTTGCAAGACAACAAATTGAGTGCACCTTTACTTGGTAGAACAAGATCAAACTCTTACCATGCATCAAGTAATTTTGTGCATTATTCTCTTATTGCAACGTGTAATGAAGAGCCACTTTTGAAGATGCATGTGACAATCCACAATGGATGAGTGTTATAAAGTGGGTTTACACGATTAAGAGAGTCTAATGGTCGCATTGATCGCGACAAAGCTAGATTAGTTGCTAAAGGATATGCACAACAATATGATATTGACTATGAGGAAAATTTTGCACCTACTTCACACATGACTACCATTCTTACTGTGGTTGCATTGGTTGCCCATCGAGGTTGGAAAGTACATTAGTTGGATATAAAGACAACTTTTTTGAATGGTGATTTGCAAGAAGTTTATGTGAAGCAACCTCCTAGATTTGCCATGAAAGGGCAAGAGCATATGGTTTGTCGCTTGCATAAAGCCTTGCATGGTCTCAAGCAAGTTCCACATGCATGGTATGAAAAAATACATAAGCACTTGGTTGCTCTTGGCTTCACATGTAGTTCAATTGAAATCATACTCTATGTACAAAAAAATGGGGCTGATCTTATAGTGCTTTTTCTTTATGTCGATGACATACTGTTGACTGGGTCATGTGATGCAAAACTTGATATTCTTATGGCTGATTTGTAGCATACTTTTGATGTCACTTATCTTGGTCTTTTGAGCTACTATCTTAGCATCCAATTTGTATCCATTGAGGGGGTAATTGTTATGCATCAAGCAAAGTATGTTGAAAAACTACTTCAACATTTTGACTTTGAGGATTGCAAGCCAGTTTCCACACCAATTGAGACAGGATTTAGATTCTTAGTTGAGGATTCTAGTGATGCATTCGATACTTCCCTTTATCAGCAAGCTGTGGGATGTCTTATATATGCATGCAACACAAGGTCAGATATACAATATGCAGTTTCCCAATTGAGTCGATTCATGCATAGCCCTGACACTAAGCATTGGCAAGCAGTGAAACATTTTTTTAGATATCTCAGAGGCACTTTGAGCTTAGGTCTCTTTTATGGCAGATATATTCAGCCATGCTTTCATGCTTTTACGGATAGTGATTGGGTTGGTTATTATGATACTCGCGTGTCCACTAGTGGTAATTGCTTTTTCCTTGGAGACTCATGCATATCTTGGTTGAGTAAGAAGCAACCTACAGTGGCGACATCGAGTTGTGAAGTTGAGCATAGGTTTGTTTTCACAGCTATAGTGGAGTATATATGGTTGAGATGCCCATTGATGGATCTTTGCATGGATATTGATGCTGCTACGCATATTCTCACTGATAGTCAGAGTGCATTGGCTGTTGCACGAAACCCAGTGTTTCATGCACGGACCAAACATATTGAGGTGCATTATCACTATGTGAGAGAGCGCCTTTATGCAAGAGATATTGACTTGGTATATGTGCCTACACAAGAGAGAGCGCCTTATCACTATGTGAGAGAGCGCCTTCATGCAGGAGATATTGATTTGGTATGTGTGCACCAAAGGTCTTCCACGGGAAAAGTTTGAGGGAGCTTTGTTACACTTATGTGTTCCTCGAGTAGCTTTGATGTGAACCTCTTCCCTATACATGGGCACTTTTTACTCTCGTGATGGCTAGAGGTTTTTTCCCCATTTTACCACATACATGATTCACTTGTATGTGGTGGTACTTAGTACTTAGGAATATTATTCAGCTCTTACTGCAGTTCAGTTCATCGTCAATAGAGAGAGCTATTCCAACCATCCATTTTCTCTGTGTGTCTTGCTGCATTTGTGCTCCTTGTGTGTGCTTGTGTGTCTCTCGCACTTCTACACACACCCAATATTTATAAACCTTGAATAGGTTGAGTGTTTCGATAATATCAAGAAGTAGATTGTCAAATTCAAGAATAATTGGAGACTGGAGTGGATTCATTAGGCCTAGTGACTCACCATGGGCATTATCAAATTTCCTTCTCATAAATAAATAGGATGGCTCTATGAGACCCTCCATATACTATAGGGCATCAAATTAAGTAATGATCAAGAATTTATATCCAATACCTCCCTTGGATGATTTATTCAATGAGTTACATAAGGCATAATATTTTACATAACTAAACATTAGATCAAGATATCATCAAGTTAGGGTCAAGATAGAGGATGTAGCTAAGACAATCTTTAGGACTAGATACGAGCATTATGATTCCTCGGTGATGCTATTTTATCTCAATGCATCAACCACTTCCATGAAACTTAAGGGAGAACTCACTCTTTGCCAAGGAGTGAAAGTGTGAGTCCTGCAAAACAAAACTTAGTTGGCCATATAATTCAAAGAAAAATTTGAATTGATCTTGAAAAGATACAAGCTATTATGGAATGACCACATCCTAGGAATCTAGAAGAGCTTTATATTCTTTTTTGGTTTATCAGGATTCTATAGATAATGCATTAGGAATTATGCCCATATAGTTGTCTAGATGACACAAGGACTTAAAGGGAAAGAGAAGAACTTTTATTGGGAAATAACAGAGGGATTGAAAGTAGGAATCACTACAATTCATTTGCCATATATCACAAATCCCAATCAACACGGTGGTTGAAATTGACATGAGTGATTATGTTATAGAACTGATTCTTATTTGGGACAATCAACCAATTGCTTATGAAAGCAAGAAGTAGAAATTAACTCACAGAAATCACTCCATTTATGAGGACTTGTATGCAATTGTATATGCTTTGAAGAAGTGGCAACATTATTTGTATGGTGGCAAAGTTACAATAGTGTTTGATCAGGAGAGCATTAAGTGGCTCTCTAATTAAACATTCCTTAAATGTTGTAGAACACGATGAGTGGAGATCCTTCAAGAATTCGATTATGATCTTAAGTATAGAAAGTGAAAGTTTAATGTGGTGGCTACTTCACCTAGTTTCATGCCTATGCCCAATGGACTAACTTTTACTAAGATCACTAGTGAGTTGCTTGAGTCCATTAAAGGAATGTGTAGGCTTGATCCTCCATATGCCGACTATAGGAAGCTATTGAGAAAAGGCATTCAGATACATTAGTTTCCATCGAGGATAGAATGTCGATGGATATTGAAAAGAGGGCACAAGTGAAAGAATTATAGTATCCATGATGAATATCTATTGTATAAAGGTAAGATGTATGTCCCTAGAGATGTATAAATGAGAAAACACTCTTGAATGAGCGCCATGAAACACCTAGTGTGGGACAACCAAGAGTTAAGAAGAGTTATGATCTTGTTAAGAGGTCACTATATTAGCATTGATTACATAGGGATGTCGTTGACTATGTGCTTAAATGCAATAAATGCCAATTTATGAAGCTAAAATGTTGAGGATTGGAGGTTGTTTCCATTGATTGAATATTTTGAATGGGGGATAGTTGAGCATCTCCATGGATCTTATCATAAGATTATCCACGACTCAAACAACTTAGTCTGGGTAATAATGGATAGGTTGAAGTGTAGACATAACAGTTAAAGTTTAGAGATAACAAACAAAGCGATAATCATGATAGAAAATGGGGGAGATTAGTGTAGTTACATAGGATGCAATATATCAAAGGAAGAGACACAATAACCAATAACAATTCTTTAGAAGTATATAGATATTTTTTCTTGGGCATACATAGACATAAGATTTGGATCTTAGCATTCACATGCATAAGATTCCCATGATACCACATGCAAACCCAAACAAAAAAGGCCATACACTTAGACTAAAGGTACTCAACCAAGATCAAGGGAGAGGTTCATAAATTTCTTGTGGATGGGGTTATACATGAAATTGAGCATACAAAAGGGGTGTCACCAATACCTATAGCTCCCATGAAGAATGGTAATTCAAGAGTTTACATTTATCTCAAAAAAAGAAAATGAATTATCAATAAGGAATAACTATCCCTTGTCCATTGCAAATCATTTCTTGGGAAGGGTGAAAAGAAATGAAGTTTGATTCGTGGATGGATTCTTAGGATATAGTAAGATGGAAATAACCTTTGATGAAAATATCCTTTATAGAAAAACGGGAAATAATTTCTTTATGAAGAATTCCAACTGAGTTAATATATACCCTTGTGAATTTCCAACAATTTTTGAGGAAATTCCTAGAGGTACATTTAGATGAATTATGTTCATATTTAGAGAAGAGATTGCTACATATTCTAGGACTCAAGAAAATATTCAAAAAATGTCAAATATGTTGAGTATGTGTCAATTTCAAAATTATCTTCCTCATAGTTAGGCAAGGAAAATGTTCGGGACACATGATGTCAAAAAATAGAATTTCAACAGATGAAGACAAGGTAAAAGCATTTGTGGATGCCCAAACCTAGAATTGTGTGAAGAATTGCAAGAATATATTGGGACAATATTGTTATTATCAAAGATTTATACACATATACACAATAACTATGAGACATTTGTATGTGTCTGTCACAAATTTTGATTGGAAACTTGGATGTGATGAAGATTGTGAGGAATTGAAAAATAGCTTGAGCGGAAACTTGGATGTGATGAAGATTGTAAGGAATTGAAAAATAGCTTGAGCAAAAGTCCCATCCGTAAAACTCTTGGTTGGAATGATACCTTTGTGTGCATGTAGATGAATCCAATCATGAAATAGGTCATATATTGGCATAAACTATGGGTGATGGAAAATTGGACTTGCCAATTGTCTATGCAAGTTGACAACTCAATACCTCCAAAAAGGATTACATAACTATGGAAAGAGGGGGATTAGACATGATATATGTCGTGAAAAAAATCAAGCAATAACTCTTAGCTTAAAAGTTCAAGTTCCCTATGAGCTAGCAAGCTTTTCCATATTTGGTCAACAAACCTTATAATAGTAGAAGGTTGGTGCATTGGTTCTTTTTATTTATGGAATTTAATTTCGAGCTTGTAGTAAAAGAGACAAGAAGCCACATAAGAGTGATAAGATCTGGGCTAAAAATAGAGAACCTCCCAAAGAGATATCAGATGAAGTTCAAAATACTGGTTTGCTCGATTTAAAAGGGATCCGTCGGTTGTAGGATAAGCCAGTGCCAATTTTGACATATGCCCCACATCATGAATTTATTGCTATGAGCAAAAAATAAATATACAAAACAAAAAGCTATTAATCAATAACAAGAATAATATATTATAGATAATGAAAGAATCTTGTCCTACTATGTGGATGATGAAGAACATCATAATTTTGGTGAAAGAAGCTCATTTGGAGCGTAAGGGGAACACCAACCACAATCAATAAAAAATTCAAACTTTATAATGGAGTCTATTGGCAAGAGATGGAAATAGATGTTCATGAACTCATAAGAACTTGTGAGATTTGTCACCTCAATTATCCAATAGAAATCTTGACTTTGTATCATGTTATGGTGGAATCTAAGTGGAGCACCAATATTCATCTACATGACTATAGAAAATTCCCAGAATAGATTATTGTAGCTAGGAAAAGAGGTTTAGAAGAAGACTGTTGCGAATATGCACTCATAGATAATTCTTTATATAAGAGAGGAGAAGATAACTTCTCTTGAGTATGCATTAATTAAAATGAATTCTAAAAATAGCTCATGCTAGAGTGGCAAATGATCATTTTTCAATTTAAAAAGCAACTAGAGTTAGTTTATTTCTCGGATGATGTTTGACAACCCTCCATATGGATGAAAAAAACTCGATAAAAAGATGTGATATAAAATCATTATATGATTCATTATGAAGTTTATTTGAGTTTTGCATGTGAAAGTGTAAATGGTAATATAGATGCAATAATTTTAAATATACCATTTTTTTGAAATATACATGCATTGAAAGATCCTCAAGAAAATTATCTCTCACAAGTCCTCATGATAACACATGAGCTAACACATTAGAGATTGAGAGAAAGCATCCAATCCTAGCGACAAATATCATCTAGTAACAGTCATAGCCATCAATGAGAAAGAGAGTGAAGTTGAACCACCATGCAATCAATATAAGTGTTCACATACAATAAGCTTTGGTTTCCTAAGGTACTGGTGGAAGCTGTGATGAAGAATCAACAAGTATGAATTCCAAGGACATTGAAGAAGAATGTGGAGAGATGATATTCCTACATTATAAACTTAGCATTTAATAAGAGAAAAAGAAAAGATGCAACATGATAAAAAGAAAGAACCATAGTTATACATAGCCATGAAACTAAAGAAATCTAGATGACAGCCAACAATAATGTTAACATGGATGCTAAAGAAAGTAGTGGCAACAATAAAACATCAACAGTCATGTGGATCGCAAGGAAACAAAGAAAAACAACAATCCATAAATCCAAAAATTCTATTTCGAATAAGAATAAAAAGCACTATCAACACCGACCACAACAAAAGTTGAGATGTATCTAGAGACCTAAATTTTTCAAGAGAATTTCAAAGAAGTCCATGGAGTCTCTAAAGTTAAAAACATATGGGAAGTGTTTGGAATGCAAGAGTATTTGAAATTGATGATCCATATTGACTATGAACAATGTATTGATGTATGCAGAGTTATGTTCCTAAGGAGACAAATTCTTAAGCTCCTACAAGGAAATCCACTTAGACGAATTCTAGAGGAGATTTTACATATGCACATGTTTATGAAAATCTTAGCAAAAACATGGGCTCATTATAGGAACCAATGCATTTACAATATTTTTCTACCCTTGATCATTGAAATCTGAATTTTTGTATCTACCTTTAGCTAAGGAAGTGGTAGAAAAAATGTTAAACATTGGCTCACTTGTTTCAGATGCATAATTGTCCAAAGATTTTAGCACAAGAGAGGAAACCCCAAGAAATAGAAATTCAAGAATCTACTAACTCAAAAATTGAAGAAGAAGCACATGAGATAAATATGGTTCATAAAAGATAGGAATCAAGAAAATCCACAAAAAGAGCTCAAGATGAAATCAAATAATCGGAAATAGTAGAGGTAGAACAAATGGAAGTTTGCCATTAGCACCTTGCAAGATTTTTGTAAAAAAACTTGGAATTCCACTCGAATTAATAGCCAAAGGTATAAAAAAGTCTTACAAAGAGATAGTGATCAAGAAACCCCAAAAAGAGTTGAGGATATTCAAGAAAAGAGCATTGATAACAAACACAAAATGACTGCTAAAAAATATCATCATTTCATATAGAGAAGTTACATACCATCATACCTTATGTTGAATCATGCTCAAATAAAGCCAAAGATGTGATTATGTCTACAATGGAATGCCATTTTGTAGAGGTAGGGTAAGTACTAAAACCTATGCCATTTGGTATTTTTTTTAGATAAAACCAGAGACATGGTTTAAAAAATCACTAATGCTAAATTTGGAATCTATGAATCTAGGGAGGAGCTATTTTCCCCACTTCCATCCAGTGAAGAAGTGAAAGAAGTGTGATCTAAAGAACACACATTATTCTTGGTCTTAAAGAGTCACCTACATGAATAAATTTGTTGAACTTTCCCTCTAATATAAGAACTGACGTACTGCTTGCACCCATAGATCAAACAATGTGCATGACTATAGTATTGGAACTAGTAGTAAGTAGTCCATGCATGACTTCTAAATTTGTTACGTCTTGTCATTTCCTTTTGACCATCATTTTATTTGTATTAACTTGTTTAGAAATAGTGTATTTAAATTTTGAAAGTGCAAGTATTTTCATCAAAGAGAGTAACACCTAGCGAGACATCCTCTTTTGTAGCTAGTCAATCTATATCAATAACATTGCCATCCAAAAAAAAAAATTTATCAACTCATCCAAAATATTATAGAATGGGATCAATAGGAGGAATAACAATTTGAAAGAAAATATGAGAAGATGAAAAATAAATTAGAGGCTTAATGGCTTGATCTAAGGAAAAAAATGTTAGATACTAGAGAAAAAGGTAAAGGATAAAGATGCAAAAATCACTTCATTATAAGAGGAATCCCAATCCAAAAGAAAAAAAAAAAGAATATAGAGAAAGTAACTTCAAAAGAAAACCCAAAATAGGATGGACATGATATAGATTTTGATGGACAAAAATGATCAATTACTCACCAGACTTCTCTTTACTATACTTGTATAAGAACCCACATCTCCAAAATGAAAGAACCCACATCTCTTAATGATCAATTACTCACCAAACTTCTCTTTATTTTACCTCTATAAGAACCCACATCTCCAAAATGAAATGATGCTATTCAAAGAAGAATTCCAAGTTAAGTTTGTCAGCGTAGAACCCTAATTGAGTGAGAAAGAGAACATAATGCAAAATATCATAGAAATTTCTCAAACAAGATAAAAATAGGTAATGAATGTTGGTATCTAGTTAATAGAAGACTATGTTTGTAATAATTATTCAAAAGAGGAAATATATTCTTTAATATAAGAAAATGAAGAATTGAAAAAGTCACAAGATTCCAACATGCTTGCAACAAAATTTTCTAATTTTGCACTAGAAGGATTGGTTGTGCATGATACCTATTGCACTATTGAAGAAAGTAACAATGATGAAGGCCTGTTGTTTGAAAAAAAAATTTCAATAATGCTCAATCTAGTACTAGAGGATCTTGTGCAACCATTTTTAGACTAGACAAGGAAAAATGTGTAGAAGCTATAAATAATTCATGTATGAAAAGTGAGGGAAAATTATGTAAATCATATATAATAAATTTATGAGTCCAACATATGTAGTGCATTGATTATATCCTAAACTTACATCTTACATAATTTTGCTAGAGTAATTTAGAGAATATTTAGTTAGTAAAGTTTATCTTGCACCAAACAAAGATCTCATGTACAAAGAGGAGGAAGTTGAAGACTAGGGGTTGGTCCACAATCCTTGATGAATTTTTAAAGAGCTATAGTTGTTTTATAAAAGTGTTTGATGGAAGACCATTTTTTTTGCAATTGAATCTAGGTCACTATCCAGTAAACCATATAGATTGAAGTAGGTCTAAGAACATGCCAAAATTAGAAATTTGTAGAAACACACCTAGTTAGCACAGAGGACAGTGGTTGATTGAGGATAGGGTGTTTAGAGGTTTGAATTGCATGATAAGTTGGATGCCACTATATTGGCAGAGTGGAAAGAGTGGGCGGCTACTGCAATGGATGGGAAAAGTATTTAGGGGATGCATTGAAAATAATGGAGTTCTAAAATTAGCAAAAGCATTAGTTGACAAGTCTATATATGGTTGTCAAGGAGATTCATTAAGCAAGATAAGAAAAAAGGTGTTTTATCACTTAATTCTGCGAGATTAGCCATAATAGTCTTACTGCATTGCATGCCACATGGCACCATATAATAAAATAACGAATAAGTAGCTTGAAGGCTTCATTGAAGCCTTATGGGTAGTGAGGGCTTTGGGTATCTTTGTTTGTAGATTCATGTGTAAGAAAGGAAGTTAATACAATCTATGTGACATACTATACCATAGAGATTTAGGAAATTTGTTGTTGATTCCTTGTTATAAGGATTAACTGAGATTTGATTTGGTGTATGATTTTTCTTTTATTGCCTTGAATCTCACTATGGGGAAGATATCACCAGACAAGCATGTATGGATGATAGAGGCACCAAGTTGGAGACATGTGTAAAACACGTGCTTAGATAAAGTGGGCTAATATAGTGATGTTCATGAGGATAATACATGTATTCCTGTTACCTTCAACGACCACACCAATAAGACCATCATTGACTCGGGGGTAGTGCATCCATTTCCACCCAAGCCTTATAGATCATGGGGTAACTGGCAATAAGGCCAACCAAGATGAAGCTTTAGATAGTAGATGGACACATGGAAATAACCTTTGGTCTACTAGGAGTCGTCTTGAAAACATGTGGTGTGGAATTTGAGCACACACTTGCCATCTGGGATTTTTGGAAAGGCTAGCAATTATGAGGTACTCTTAAAATGACCTTTCATGCAACAACTTCATGTTTTCCAGGATTGGGATGGTAACATAGTACATCTACAACACCAAGGCACATATACTAATCTGATCTCAAATTATTAACATGATGTGCTACCACTCCAATGGAAAACCATCTACAACAATGTAGAAGAAGGATTGAGCGAAGAATCCTCTAGTGATCTAGAAGTTGAAGAAGAGAATTGGATGCATGAGGACATGCATGGATGTGTAGAGTTGTACAATGAGAATAGGAAAGAAGATAACAAAAAGAAATGATTGATTGGAAAGAATGTAAGTTCGATAGACATATGGAAGATCTTGTATGTATGCCCATCCATTTTCTTGACAAATAATTGGGGCCATATGATCGGGCACAAAACTTGACCACATTAGACATAGAAACTAATGAGCAAGCTTTAATCAAATGTCAAGATGAAGAAGGATATTATCTATTCATGGCATCTATGATAGAAGATCAAGAGGTGCTAGATGTTGTTTTACCTCCAATTCTAGTATTAGATGATCTGAAAGAAGAACGTGAACAAGTGGAGAGGAGAGAAATTAAAAAATGGGGCAAAGGAAACAAGGAACACATGCATATTGCCAACGCACCATATCATTTTGATGATGACTATTTGACCAAAGCCGAGCTCTTGAATTCATGGGGATAACCTAAGTCATTCACATACACAAAAGATGTGTATCAAGTTAATACTTTCAAGTCCCACTACAAACAAGAAAGAAGAAGAAAATAAAAAATTTATCTTTGAGGTTCTTGACATATAGAAAAAATATATGGTTTAGAAACAATGGATTAAAATAGAAATGCCTAAGATAGAAGGGATTCTGAGTGAATCTTATGACAAGAAGGAAATTACCCAAAACATAGTTGTCACACATGAGAATGGTGAAGATATGTGCACTTGGATCGCAAACAAGATCACCCCAAAAGAAGAACATGACTTTGTTTTGATCTTATGAGAATAAGATGTTTTTGCCTGGTCTTATATAGACATGGAAGGCCTTGATCAAGAAATATGATTTTGTAGGATTTCTATGATAAGTGAAGCAAAGCTTGTCACATTATGAGTCTATACTTATAATGATACCTATACCTAGGAAATGTAGGAAGAGATTGACAAGTTGTTGGATGCTAGCTTCATTTATGAGATAGAGCACATGGAGTGGGTTTCAATAATGGTGGTAGTTCCCAGGAAAGATGGTAAAATTAGAGTGTGCATCAATGTAAATGAAGTTAATGAAGCCACAATAAGATACAATTATCCATTATTAATAATGGATCACTTGCTAGAATATGTCCTAGGAATGTAGGTTTTTTTCCTTCACAAAATCTCCAAATACAATTAGGTATCCATCCACCCAAATAACAACACAAAATTTCATTCACTATGGAATGGGCATTTTGGGTATGCATATGCACCTCAATAATGCGCCATGCATTCAGATAATTCCTTTGGGAATGTTTAGAGGTGTATGTTGATGAACTCTACGCTCATTTGAAAGTAAAATGCCAACACATACTTGACCTAAGGGCACCATCTTTGACAAATGCTATGTTTATAAAGGATGTTTGAGCCTTGAGAAGTGCGTGTGTTCATGGTTCGACAAGGAAAGAGTTTCAAACTCCTTGGATACTTAGACACCTACTAGGATCCCACATTCAATGGAAAAAAATAGGTATTTCGTGTGGAACACAAGCTTTGAGTCTTTGTTTCATCTACACCATCAATGAACTCAACCCATTCATGCAAGCACAAAAGACACGCCTACAATTGAAGTCATTCAAGTGATTGGCAACACACAAGTGAGAGGATCCCAACCTTCTCATATCTTAGAAGGTATCAATAGAATACAAGACCAGAGAGAGATTTGATGCACTTGCATCACCACTCATAAAACTAGCTAGAATTAGTCCTTCTAGCACCTCCAATGTGATGCCATTATAAACTCCTAGAAATCGGTCTAGCTTGGAAGCTACTAGCCAACTTAAGCTTTCATTGGATGAGGAATTTGAAAAAGAAGAAGAACCAGCACCTACCCAAAGAAAAAGACTTGCAATCATGTTAGCACCATCCTTGCCTTTGTCGCCACCCATTGTGCTTGTGGACACTATGGATCCAATTGTAG
The DNA here is from genome assembly GCA_020310875.1 of Ceratopteris richardii. NCBI lineage: Eukaryota > Viridiplantae > Streptophyta > Polypodiopsida > Polypodiales > Pteridaceae > Ceratopteris > Ceratopteris richardii. The sequence goes on from CM035435.1 coordinate 138,827,592, forward strand.
CAACACATGCCATAAGTGCCACCATTACGATTGAAGTTGCCTTAGAGGCACATGCTGTTCACCATGTCATATAATCCCATTGACACCAGGAGAGCCTATTTCGATGATGATGAATGAAAAAATGTATGTTGTTGAGTTTGTTGATGTTGAAACCACACAAAATACATACATGCAAGGCACTTATGGATAAATCCTTATGGAAACACAAATGGCTATTCCACTTGATCATTGAATTGGAAGCCACGATAGTTGCTATTTTCACAAAGAGGTCATTTCCACACAAATTTTGGCAGACACATCACCATATCCACATAACACTATAAATATATCCATCCCTACCCCCATTCCTCAGTCTCATGATAAAATCAATCTTTCATCTATCATTGATTCTATTCTTCAAGAGAAGTATCCTTCAACTCACACCACCCTCATGCATGGACACACTACGACCTCATGCATCAATGCACCTTCAAAAATGCACTCATTAATCCCACCATTCACGGTATCAAAAATGGACACACAACTATAGTTACTCGCACCACCAACACTAGAACATCATTTCATGAAGACCATCCATTTTCATAGTTCATTTTGGAATCGACACTCCATAATGTATTCTAATAGATGAAAAATAAATAAAGGGATACAAACACATATAATGGATCTTGAAGCACAACCTTTTGAGCTTAGAACTACCCTATTAGATCAATAAGAGAGGGATTCCACATACACAAGGAGAGAGCAAGATTGATTGGATTAGTTAAAAGAGTTTGTGGAATTGAAGAGTCACTGGACCAAAGACAACAAAAGCAAAGACAAGTGCATTCAAGTTATGAGAGAGGAAATCAAGAAGAAGCATGTTGAAAATGAAAAGCCCCATTAAGTTCTCCATGCACTACAAATGCCACTAGTTGATGATTCTCCTTTGCACTTATGTGCGCCAAAAGTCTCAAATAGAGTGACATAATTGCAAACAGAGAGAGGCTCCTTGCTTGAACAATTATGAAAACACAATCAAGTCATTACAGAGTTTCTAGAAAGACATGCCTCAAGTGAGATGGCATCTCAATCCACTCCACCTACATACAAAAGCCCTCCAATGTATGATATCTTGACATACCCAATGATGAATGGCACCATTTACATATAGAATCACCACTTGTGGAGCATGTGGAAGAATCTAATATAGAAGATGATATGCTACAACTCGCCAATGAAATCCCTTTGATGGATTCCAAACAAGAAGATGATTACTTGATTGTACTAGCTAACTAATGATTTTGAAAATGATGCATTGGCTTATGAAAAATACCAATTACAAGCTTCCATAACTCATAGCCTCTTACCCACTTCCATAAGCTTCATAGACGTCCAAAATATTTTTGAGATCATGGAACAAACATCCTTAGAACTTGTCACAACCTAGATTTTTACTCTTGAGCAAGTTGCTCATATATCCATATAGTGTTTTGAACATGAAATTCCATGCTAGAGAAGAAAGTTCATAAAAAAAGATGTTTTGCAACAAGAGTGTGGGATCATGTATCCAAGAACATCCATTACAACCAAACATATGATCTTGTAGTGAGGTGTTACACATGACCACAATATAAGATCATGTGCTTCTTTGACCATGAATCATCATTGTCTGAGTTTCCTAGCAATCACAACATCACTCGATGATAGGAAAACAAATCTCGAATACATGTTGGACGCCATTGCACAATGAGAGAAAGTTCTATGAAAGGTTCCAGATGTAGCTTCCAGATAGTTCATCAAAATTTTGGAAATATTCAAAGTGTTTTAACAACATTCAATAAAGAAGAGGCATTACATGTCAAAGAGCTAGGGTTTCACCATGGGGCTAGAATTTACTCTATGACATGAGCCAGATGCTAGGTCTGGATATCTTGAGGGCTATTTTTAGAAGAATAATTTACATCCCTAGCCATTTCTTAGAAATGTTCAAGGAATCATGCTTCACCATGTTTTAGGAGTATGGCACCAAATTCTTTTTCAAAATGAATACAAGTATGTTACTAGGATCTTATAAAAAATATCTCACATGCTCCCATCATAAAATGGAATAAAATCATGATCTACTTAGCAGAGAAGCAACAACAGACGAGACACTATTGCTCACAGAAGAGACCTTTAGCTCTAAATCTCAATAACTCCATCACATGCCTCTCAAGGATGACAATGGGAGGAGAGTTTTTGGTTGAAGACAATTAAAGAGTGATCCCATAATTTTTTAAAGTGTACCTGTGGACTATCTTAAGGATATGAATGCTCAATCACTTGGAAGAAAAGTAAAGGAATAAACTTGGATGATAATTAATAAAACTTTGGGAAATAGAGGGGTAACCAGTGACTTATGCATTCAACATTTATACATTTATTGATTCATTTTTGTAAACAAGCTCCATTTGTCAAGGCCAAGGTGTCCTTGAGTCTAAGGAGCACTTGACCTTGCTACTTAACTACTTTTCGTAACTTTTAGAAAATTTTTTGACTAGAAATTAGCTCTAGGATAATTTTAAAGTTACAACCACTTCTAATCTGGATAGAACCACGTATAAACGATAATGAAGCCCCTATTTTTACTCATATTTTTTAATCATTTGGAGGAAATATCAACAATTTCACTTTTGCTCACTTTTATTTCATTTCCATTTTCATTGTGAGCTTCCATGGTGTTCTTGAAGTGTCCCAATCCTATGAGCACCTAAGGGGAGTGTCTTGGAACTTTTCTTGTGAATATTTCTTCATCTTTGGTGCATTTTCTTTTCAGTTTCCTTCCTCAAATACCTCATTTGGACTCCTTGTTCATGTGAAAGCAAGTCTACATGCACTTGCTAGTTTTCTACTTAGATTGACAATTCGTTGGCATTCTGTTCACAGGTGTATTCTCCCTTCCTCTTGTATAAAGTGAAATAAAGTAATCAAAACCTTGAAATCTATCAAGAATTAGGACACAAACTATAAACTGTTATCAAAATTTCTTCAATCCTTGGCCGTGAGTATTTGTTCTCTTATTGGAACGTTTCTACATTTAAAGAATCTTCCCTATAATCTAAGAATGCAAGATGAAATAACAAACAATGTACATATAAGAAAACCATATGATACTTGGTTAGAAAATAGATTTTCATAGGTATTCTATATTAGATATGTTCAATGTCTCACCCTCTGTCCATATGAATCCCTTTTGTAAGGTCCCCATTATAGGGAGAAGCCATGTGAGAGTGTTGGATATTCATATGGTTCCTAACCATGGAGTCAAATGAGGTTAAGAGTTGATTGTAGATGGTCTAGATGATCTTTGTGAGCCTAACTTGTTTGTTTAGTAGGGCATGCACTTTAGTATTGTTGGATAGCTTTACGAGCCTAAGAAAGTGTCCTCATAATATCACATAATTCCCCTTAATACCTTTCTTTATGGGAGGATTAGTAGGCCAATAACACCACCCTTTGGTAGGGGGCCTAGGGATGATTTCACATCCCAGAGTTCAACATAGGCATCTTGATGACCCCAAAGTAACCCAGGATACATCTGACCTAACATATAAAAAAGGACATGAAATTGGTATTCGATCCTACATTATACACATTGATCGACCTCATCTCACATGGGTAGCACACAACTATGCAAGTCATCGTGAACCACTATTTGAGCAATGGTAGAACACTATATAGATAGTGGGAGACCACTATTCGAATGGTGGCCACCATATGCTCTTCCACACATGTCTAACCATCTGCAAAGGCCACACCTCTTCATTGGCCTATGTATAGATGAATTCTGCATTCTAGATATGGGGTTGATCTAGCACAAATCTACTTTTCAATCCCTTCATATAGAGCTCATTTGGATAAGAATCTAAGATTCAACTATGGGATTGCAAGGTGGATAAGACCAACATTGAACCTTTCTTAGATTAGAATATTTGATTCTTTGCACGATCCCTTTCCTACTAGTTTTAAGTTAGATTAGGGTGTTATATTGTGTGTCTTACTTTCTTTGATGGTATCATGGTCCAAGTGAATTTGAAGGTCAACTAGCAAAGAATGCAAGCTCTAGAAAAATAGTGGAAATCCATCTATGACATCTTCAAGTAGTTCAATGATTGGCTTAAGTAGTTCATCTTCTAGAAAATAACATCTATAAATGTATCTACAATAGGAGTGAAAACATTTTAGACTTTTCCAGCAAAATTTACTAAAGAAAAACTTGATGGTAGGAACTATACATTATGGAATTTTAAGCTAACAACAATCTTGGATTCTTATAAGCTTTGAGATAATTATGGGTACTGACCTTGAACCAAAGGGGAACCACTAGTTTGAGTAGCGCATCTTCTAGAGGAAACACATTTTTAAACACAATGGTAACAAGAATGCAAACCCTACAGATGCATCCACCAACCTTTATTGAAGGAAAACTTGATGGTATAAAATATACATTATGGAACTTTACAATAAAAACAATCTTCGATTCTTATGAGCTTTTTGGAGATAGTTCTAGATACTGGCCCTAAACCAAGAGGAACTATGGATCCCAAAAACCCTACAAATGTGATTCCTCCAAATCAAAATCTCCTAGGGACATGGAAACACAAAAGTGTAGATGCACATTGTGCATTGCTTCCTATTTTTATTGATAGAGTCCTCACTTTAATTTAACTTACTTTTAAATCTCTAAAGTTATAGAATATACTAAGGAATTAGTATGATACAGTGAGGATATAGAAATTGTAGAACGAAACTGCTATTAAGAGGTTTTATGAGGGGAATAGAAGCATTTATTATGTAGATCAAGAATCTATGTGATTGGATGGTTGGACCTAGTTTTCCCATTAAAACAATAGAATAAGCATGATGGTGTCTTCAAATATGTCCACCAAAGCTTGATGGATTAATTACTACCCTGGAAAACTCAAACAAGGGTTCAATAATTAGCGTTTGATAATCTTGTGCCTGAATTCTTGAAGGCGAGCTTAGGTTCCAGGCTCAAGAGGAAGAACTGGTAGGAATGTTGCATTTTTATCCAACACTAATATCAAAGAAAATAAGAAAAAGAACAAGGAAGAAAAGAATTACAAGGAGAGTGGTTCCATTTTGTTGATATATTTTGGTAGTGATGTCTATGAACACACTAGGACTACCAGGGCACTTTTTTCCCTCTTTAGGAGGTTTTTTCCTATGGCTTGTATATATGCCTATAACCCTAACATGTCAATTATCTTTGTACATTCTCTTGGTAATACATTCAGTATTGTGTGTTGTGCTCCAAGCCTCTTCTTCTTCCTTGTGCTATTTGCATGCTTCCACAAACCTCAAACTCCAACAATTGGTATCATAGCAGGTCGCTGCTTCATCTAGGGCATCCTTGACACCCCTCCTGTCACATTCTCAGAATCACATGAAAATTGGTGAGCATACTCAACCCAAATAGGAGTTCAAAACAACTTTGCTATCTGGTGTTGAAATCATGACCTGAGCTTGTTTTGCCCTCCAAATGCACTATCATAGCACCTATGCAAGCAATTTTATCTTTTTGTGCCAAAGATATATACAAGTTTTGGTTTGCTAGTATAGGTGCCTCAAAGTCTACTATAGTTCTAGCAAAAATCGATAGGATAGTTCTGTTCAACTTTTTGAGATACAATCATTTTTTAGCATGAGGGTATTTTAGTCAGTGGCCATGGCTTCCATATGTTGGCTATTAAGGATAAGTTGGATGGTACTAGTTACCCATTATGGGCTTATATGATGCATCATGTTGTTGCAAAAGGACTATGGAATAGTGTGTAGGGTGTTGAAAAAACCTCCTATTACACCTGCAAATACAATTACTGATGGTGATGTAGATGGCATTGTAGTTGGTGATATTCTTCAAGTTCCTATTTGTTTTGTGGTTCTTGTTGCACCTACTGCAAAGCAACTTCATTCGATGGGAGAGATGCTTAGGCACATGCATTGATAGCCTTGTCTGTCAAAGTGCCATTATTCCTCACATTCGCTCTTGCAGAACAACAAAGGATGCTTGGGATACACTTATCACTTTATACCAAGAAAGGAATGAGGCTTATGTTGCTTACTTTCGAAAAGATTTGGAGAGTGAGCACATGAATGAAGGAGATTCCATGGATATTTTTTTGACAAAGATCAAAGATTCGAAGGAGCAATTGATTTCTGCTGATGAAGTCTTGCCTGACAGTTCACTTGTAAAGATTGTTTTGAATGGTCTTCCATATTCATATTAGAGTTTTGCTTCTACTCTTTGATTGATGATGAAAGGCAATCCAAATGCCTTAACATCTTAGGAATTAGTATTTGTTTTGGTGTAGGAAGATCAGCCTAGGAAGAACATGTCCATTATGCATGTTGCAGATCAAGCTTTCTTGGTTAGTCAAAAGGGCAAAGGTAAATGGAGCTCATCTACTAGTAAGCAAAAATTTGCTAATTCTAGACAATCAAAGAAAGATGGCAGAGACAAGAAGAAAACAAAAAAGCAGAAATTGTTTTCCAAATACTATAAAGGAAATGATAATGTCATAAAGATTTGTCCAAAATTGGTTGCAAAAGAGGCAAAGAAAAAAGAGGCTGGAATGGTTGTTGTAGAAGCCTCTACACCTAAATCAGAGTCTGCAAATATTGTGCAAAATGAAGAATGGGTGTTTACTATTGTTTGCAGTTGTGAACCATCTTCTCATGAACAATGTATGTCTATAGTAGACTCAGATATTTAATACTTTGATAGTGAGGCAACCAAACATATTACTTTGCAGCACAATTTCTTCACTTCACTTAAACTTGCCCCTACACAGAATACTATCACATGCACCAAAAACTCCTCTTATCCTATCATGGGAGTTGGTAAGATCATTCTGAATATTTCTGATGGTAGTTCTTTTACATTGTTGGATGATTTATTTATGATAGGGATCAAGAAAAATTTGTTATCAGTTTTAGCATTAGCCAAGATTGGCTTGGTTGTGAAATTTGTTGATGATAGATGTATAGTTCATGATCTCTCAAACGGCGATGTCATTGTTGCTTCTTGCATTTTATGTCGTGGGATGTATAAGCTCATAGATTATGCAAAATCTGTGAATGATTCAACATGTGCAGTTTAAGATTCTCAATCTATGTCAGATGCAAACCTTTGACATGCATGCTTTGATCATCTAAATTTTGCTAGTTTTCTATGCTTTTAGAAATCTGGAATGGTTTCCTCTCTGCCCAAACTTGAGGCACATGGTAAACATGTCTATGAAGGCTCTATTTTGGGAAAAATGCAGCGTTCCTCCTTCCCAAAAGATGGTTCAGTACGAGCTACTAAAAAATTGTAGCTTGTTCATAGTGATGTTTATGGTCCTATGCAGACACTTTCTTTTGGGAACTATCTTTACTTCATGACTTTCATTGATGATTTTTCCAGGCATGCATTGGTATATCCATTGAAAGCAAAGTCCAAAGTGTTTATGTGCTTCATTCGAAAAAATTGGATGACTGCTATGCAATCAGAGTATGATGATATTATGAAAAATGGTACCTTGTCTTTATGTGGCTTGCCTTATGGAAAGAAGGCCATTGGCACTAAGTGGGTATACAAGCTAAAGAGTAAGCCTGATGGAACAATTGATAGGTTATAAGGCTAGGCTTGTTGCAAAAGGTTATGCTCAAGAAAAGGGCATTGATTTTGATGAGATCTTTGCACCTACATGCCAAATGGCTATTGTTTGTAGCATCTATGCACTTGTAGCTCATCATGGTTGGAATGTACATTAGTTGGACATTAAAAGTGCATTTTGAATGGTGACTTGCATGAGGAAGTGTATGTCTTTTTGCCCCATGGTTTTTTACAAAAACGGCATGAGAAAGTGTGCATGTTGAGAAAGGCATTATATGGTTTGAAGCAATCACCATGTGCTTGGCATGAAAAGATACATGCCTACTTGATTGCACATGGTTTTGAGAATAGTCCAACTGAGATCACCTTATATGTTAAGCTTGCAAATAATGTGCTTCTGATCGTTGTTGTCTATTTTGATGACATACTGCTCATTGGTCCTATTGAAAAGCATATTGCTGATTTTAATTTCATGCCTCATTTGAGATGACAGATTTGGGGCATTTGCATCATGATTCGGGCATTCAATTTATGTAAGTTGATGGTGAAATAGCTTTATGTAAAACAAAATATATTGACACATTATTGTAGTGTTTTGGCCTTGAAGACTACAAACTTTTGCCACTCCTATGGAGATAGATTTACGGTTGAGTCTTCAAGATGTTGAAGATCCATTTGATGTTGTTCTTTATCAGCAAGCCGTTGAATGCTTGATTTACTTATGCATTGCCAAGGTTTCAAGAATCGGTAGGTGGTTAGGTGCCTCTTTCACTAATTGAGTGGTACCTGACTCCTTGGATTGTTTTATCCCAAGGGGGGATTACTACCACCAGATTTATATGCTTTTGCTGACTCTGATTGGGCTGGTTGCTATGACACTCATGTGTCCATCAATGGTTTTTGTTTCATGCTTGGTAGCTCATGCATATCTTGGTTGAGAAAGAAACAGCCTATTGTGGACACATCTAGTTGCGAGGATGAGTATAGGGCAACTTTCATAGAGATTGTTGAGTGTGTGTGGCTTAGACACCTTATGGCTAACTTGGGTGTTGGTCAGTCTTCTGCCACCACCATCTTCAGTGACAATCAGAGTGCATTGATAGTTATGAGGAACCCTATGTTCCATGATCACATTAAGCACATTGAGGTTCACTATCATTATGTTATGGAGAGGTTCTGTGCTAGAGAGATCAGTTTGGCATATGTGCCTACACAAGAGAACATTGAAGACCTTTTCAAAAAGGCTCCACCTAGGGAGAAGTTTGAAGCTTTCCGTTGAGCTTTGGGCTTACTTCCTCTTGTGGATTGATTCCACATAGCTTGACACTTCCCTATATATGAGTGCCAACTCCTTGTTCACCACATCACTCCTAGGGGGAATTTGTTGATATATTTTGGTAGTGATGTGTATGAACACACTAGGACTATTGGGGCACTTTCTTCCCTCTTTAGGAGGTCTTTTTCCCTCGTCTTGTATATATGCCTATAACCCTAAGGAGTCACTTATCTTTGTACATTCTCTTGGAAATACATTCAATATGGTGTATTGTGCTCCAAGATTCTTCTTCTTCTTCCTTGTGCTGTTTGCATGCTTCCATAGACCTCAAACTCCAACATATTTTTCATAAGAAGGATCATATGGTTGTTGATTGTCATAAAATAAGGAAGAGGAGAAGAAAGGAAGGGAGAAAACAAGATTGATTGAAGTTGAGTTGGAGATGTTCTTAGTGAGTCCCCAAGATGTTGGTCCTCCTAATTCTTTGATGTTTGATGATGGTGCACTCATGATGATTGAGGAAATATGTTCCTTATCCCCATGTATCTCCTAAACATGATTCTTTGATGATTTATGGTAGTTCCAAATGTCACGTGACTAGTCAAATAACCTATATAATTCACTATAGTGTCTAATAGATTCCATCAATGTGATTGTTGGTAGTAATAAAAAGTGACATGCTGAGGGTATATCTACAATTTCATCTATTTCTTCAAATGGTGAATCAAAGAATCTTTCAAATGTGTTATATGTTCCAAAGATAAAAATAATTATTCTATCAATAGTTGCCATTATGGATTTGAAAATAATGTTACTTTTTCTAAAAGAAAGGCTAGAAATATAGATAGTTCTAACAAATTGATAGGTAAATGTAGAGGAGAAGCATGTATGAGTTGAGTGATCTAATAGTGATTGCAAATACAGGCACAAGTCAACTTTCAGATGAGAGATTTGGGCATATTCGATATGCACTACTCAAGAAGATGCACAACAAAGGCATGGTTGCTCACTTTCCTGTTATCACTAAATTGAAGGAACCATTTGAATCCTGTATGATGGGTAAGCAAAACAAGAACAAGGAAGCAACAATTAAGAAAAGTTTTATCTCAGGTGGCTCTTCTTTCATCTTGCTCTTCAAATCATGACATTGTGCACTTTGAAATCTTGAATTTTTGTTTCCATCATAGAGATGGCTTTAGCTTAGTAGTTTATGGTCTTTGAGAAGATCATTTGTTGGCCTTTGGGAGCCTTGATTTATTTATATTACACTTTGATTGGGTCTCTAAATCTATCTACCATCTTTTGATGATTGAATTTGAAACTTTGGTACCCAAATTTTCTTTATTGCTTTGGGCTTTGTGTGCTTCTTGTTTCTCAAATTTTAAGCTACTACTTGGTCCTATGCGCATTTGCTTACTGCTCTGAGGCCAAATTGGACAATTGAATTATGTATTTAGGAATCTAAATTCTCTTGATTGTTCTTGGTTGCTTAGTTCATCATCTTGATTTTATTATGTGTGCCCTTTGTTTTTCCTTCTTCATAGGAGCTAGCTGCTTCCTTCATTTCTTCTTCTTTGGTTTCCTACCTAATGGTTGACTACCCTTAATTGACATGGAACAATGGATCTTACGAGTCCAAATGTGATCATTATTGTGTGAGACCATAACTAATTGTTTTGCTACCCAAATATGAAATGTATTTTGCCCTTTCCAATACTCTTCCCATGGGAATTTCAGACCCTTGTGCTTGAGATATTTTTTATGAGATTTAGGTTGTGTCTATCATGATGTTTTCCCACAAGGTTGGATAACCTGAGTTGCTTGACTTAGTTGGGTCTTTGGTATCCATCCGAGTTTTCTGTGTGCTTGGGATTAAGATATCTTCTTTGACACCTAGATTTGCATTCCCGTACCATAATAGGTTTTAGTTGAAGATTGTTAAGTGTGCAACTTCTTCTTTCTTCTCATTCTCATGCACTTGCATTTGGATCTTTTCTTTAGTAGTTGCATAGGATCAACTTTTGGTTTAGTGTGATCATCATAAGAAGCCCCCTGAAAATTTTGGGATGCATCTAAGGGGGTGTGTAGTATTGTGGGTTTCTGGCTATGAAAATTTGAATTCACCCCTCCTCATCCTAATGTTGGTGGCCCTCTTATCTTAGTAACTATTACTTCTTTTGGTTGTTTCAGACCTCATTTGTGGTCTTGGTAGCCCCCTAGCACTTGCACAAATTTGTTGGAAGCCCCTTGAATTTCCCACCCTCACATGAGGTCAAGTCTCACATGAGAATCAAGAAGAGCTTTCCAATGAGCTTTGGAGCTCATAAAACTAATATTTGAGTGAAACATAAGTTCAAATCAGGCTTTTTGGGGGTCAAAACAAGATAATATGACCTTTCAAGAATCCCTATGTGTTCCAAATTCTCTCGATTTCCCTTAAAAATGTGTCTCTTATTCCCTCATTTTTTTTGGGAAAATTGCAAAATAGGTGATACTTGAATCTCATGAAAACTCAAAACATGATACCTAACAAGTGTCATGGCACTTGGACCACAACTCATATCAAATGTTGTGTCACTTGGTAAGCATCACTGATACTTGAAGATCATGATACTTTGATTATGTCATGACACTTGGTCTGGGACACACGACACTCAAAGTCTGAAAACACTCGACACCTATGAAGTGTCAATGATACCTTCCCTCATGAAACTTCAAAATCATGATGCACAATACTCAATACACGATGGAAGATAGATGACACACAATACTCAACACCTGATGATATGACACATGATAGATGACACATGAGACCACAACACATGAGACCGCAACACATGAGACCACAACACATGAGACCACAACACATGATAACTAAGTTTTGATGACACTTGATATGTTTTGACAATACCACAACACTAAAGGAGTGTCACCAATAGTATTGATATATTTAGGTAGTGATGTGTGTGAACACTCTAGGACCGCTGGAGCACTTTTTTCCCTGTTTAGGAGGTTTTTTTCCCTCGGCTTGTATATATGCCTATTGCCCTAATGTGTTACTTATCTTTGTACATTCTAGTGGTAATACATTCAGCATTGTGTGTTGTGCTCCAAGCTTCTTCTTCCTCCTTGTGCTGTTCACGTGCTTCTGCAGGCATCTAAATCCAACAATTGGTATCAGAGTAGGTCGCCGCTTCATCTAGGGCATTGTCTACACCTCTTCGGTTGTAGTCTCAGAATCACAAAAATTTGGTAAGCATACTCAGGATCTTTCAAAGATCAAAACAGCTTCGCTGTCTAGTTTCAAAATCGCGATCTCAACTCATTTCGGCCTCCGAACGCACTATCACAATGCTTGTGCAAGCTATTTTGTCTTTTTCTGCATCAAGGTATTTTAGTCACCAGCCATGGCTAAAAGTAGTGATGTATTTCGTATGTTGGCGAATGAGGATAATTTGGATGGTACCAACCACCCATTATGGGCTTATATGATGCATCATGTATTGGTCGCAAAAGGACTATGGAATATTGTCGAGGGTGTTGAAAGATGTCATGTTACACCTACGAATACAGGTATTGCAAATACAGGTGCTAGAGCTGATAGAGATGGTGTCGAAGATGATGATATTTTGTAGATTCTTGTTCGTGCTACTGTTTTTGTTGCACCTACTGTCGAGCAAATTTGTTGGGATGGCAGAGATGCTATGTAGCATGCATTGATAGCTTTGTTTGTCAAACATGTCATTATTCCTCACATTCGCTCTTGCAAAACAGCTAAGGATGCTTGGGATACACTTACCACGTTGTATCAGGCTAGGAATGAGGCTCATGTTGCTTACCTCCGAGAACAATTTGAGAGTGAGCACATGAATGAAGGTGATTCTATGCACAAGTTTCACAAAGATCAAGGATTTGAAAGAACAATTGATTTCTAGTGATGAAGTTATACCAGATAGCTCACTTGTGCAGACCGTTCTGAATGGTCTTCCTGACTCATATAAGAGTTTTGCTTCTACTCTTCCTTTGATGATGAAAGGAAATCCAAATGCCTTGTCATTTGAGGAGTTAGTCTCTATTCTGCTGCAGGAAGACCGTTCTAGGTAGAACAAGTCTATTATGTGTGTTGCAGATCAAGCTTTCCTGGCTAGTCAGAAGGGCAAAGGCAAATGGAGCTCTTCTTCTAGTAAGCAGAAATCAGCAAATGCTGCACATTCGAAGAGGGAAGAAAAAGATGAGACAAAATCATAAAAGTAGAAATTGTTTTGCAAATACTCTAAAGCAAATGATCATGTCATCAGAGGCAAAGAAGAAAGAGGCCGAAATGGTTGTTGTACAGGCCTCTACACAGAAAATAGAGTTTGCTAATCTGGAAGAAGAATGGGTGTTTACTACTGTTTTCAATTTTGACCCATCTTCTCATGAGCAGTACATGTCTGCAGTAGACTCAGATGTTTGGTACTTTGATAGTAGGGCGACCAAACAAATTACCTTGCAGTGTAGTTTCTTCTCTTCACTCGAGCCTGCCCCTACAGGGAATACTGTTACATGCGCCAACAACTCCTCCTATCCTGTTATGGGAGTTGCTAAGATCATTTTGACTACTGATGATGGTAGTTCTTTCACTTTGTCAGATGCTTTGTTTGTGCCACGGATCAAGAAAAATTTGTTATCAGTTTCTGCATTAGCTAAGATTGGCTTGGTTGTGAAATTTGTTGATGACACATGTACAATTCATGATCTATCAAATGGCGATGTCATTATTGCTTCTGGCATTTTATGTCGTGGGATGTATAAGCTCATAGACTATGAAAGATCTGTAAATGATTTGACATGTGCAGTACATGATTCTCAGGCTATGTCAGATGCAAAGCTTTGGCATGCATGCTTTGGTCATGTGAATCTTGCTACTTTGCTATGCCTACAAAAATCTGAAATGGTGTCCTCTCTGCCCAAACTTGAGGCACCTGGTAAACATGTATGTGAAGGCTGTATTTTGGGCAAAAAGTAGCGTTCTTCCTTTCCAAAAGATGGTTCAGTTCGGACTACTCAGAAATTGCAGCATGTACATAGTGATGTTCGTGGTCTTATGCAGACACCTTCTTTTGGGAACTATCTTTACTTCGTGTCTCATCGATGATTTTTCTAGGCGTCCATGGGTATATCCATTGAAGGAAAAGTCCGAAGTGTTTATGTGCTTCAAACAGTTTCTAGTTTTAGCTGATAATCTATCAACATGTAAAATGGGCACCCTCCGTTCTGATCAAGGGGGTCATACCTCAACATAAATGGAGTTGCTAAATGAAAGAACAGGTCACTCATGGAGATGGCGAGGTGTATGGTCAAAAGTGAGGCTTTACCACATAGTTTCTGGCTTGAGGTTGTCATGTGTGCAGCATATGTGCTTAACAAGTGTCCCACTAAAGTGCTGCAGTCTATCACTCCATATGAGGCCTGGCATGGTCGCAAGCCATCTGTTGCTCATCTACGTGTTTTTGGTTGTCTATCATATGCATTAGTACAAGCTATCATCTATATCATCCAGAGACTAAACACATTCTGGTTAGCCATGATGTTGTTTTTGTGGAAGATGCTATTCAGCCATTGCTTTCATGTACTAAGGAGACATCTGTTAGCTCCAAAGACATGTATGATACTTTGTTGCCTCTTTTTATAGGTGTACGGTCTAGTGCCGGTCCTAATGAGGCAACTCTTCAACCTTTGCACATTTCATGTGATGATGCAGATCATTCCATTTCAGATGCAGATTTACATGATGCACTTGTTGATGAGAGAGCAGATATTGAGTAGTCAAAAACTATGCCAAAATGGTTGGTGCGGACCTTGCGTGACACCAAATTAAATGCATCTCTTTCATATCATACTCGATCAGGATCTCATAGTGCCTCTTTTGCATCAGATTGCTATGTTATGGCTACCTCTAGTATCTGTGATGAGACTAAACCTGTTTCATTTGATGAAGCACAAAATTTTGAACATTGGATGGCTGCAATGCAATCTGAATATGATGCTATCATGAAAAATGGTACCTAGTCTTTATATGACTTTCCTCCTGGAAAGAAGGCCATTGGCACTAAGTGGGTATACAACCTGAAGTGTAAACCTGATGGAACAATTGACAGGTATAAGGTTAGGCTTGTTGCAAAGGGTTATGCACAGGAAAGAGGCATTGGTTTTGATGAAACCTTTGCTCCTTCTTTTTGAATGACTACTGTTCGTAGCATCTGTGCACTTGCAGCTCATCATGGTTGGAATGTACATCAGTTGAACATTAAAGTAGCATTTCTGACGTGCTTTGTATGAAAAGATACATGCCTATCTCATTGCACATGGTTTTGAGAACAGTCCAACTGAAAGCACCTTATATGTTAAGTGTGATAATGATGTGCTTCTGATCATTGTGGTGTATGTTTATGACATGTTGTCAATGGTCCTCATGACATGCATATTGCTAATTTTAAGGCTGATTTGCATGCCTCATTTGAGATGTATGATTTGGGGCATTTGCATCACTATTTGGGCATTCAGTTTATGCAAGTTGATGGTGGAATGACCTTGTGTCAAACGAAATATATTGACACATTATTGTAGCATTTTGGCCTTGAAGACTGTAATCCTATTGCCACTCCTATGGAGACATGTTTACGATTGAGACTTCATGATGCTAGAGATGCATTTGATGCTATTCTCTATCAGCAGGTTGTTGGATGCTTGATTTACTTATGCATTACTCGACCAAATATTGAGTTTGCTGTCTCACAGATGAGTAGTTTTATGCATTGCCCAGGTGTCAAGCATTGGAAGGCGTTTAAGCACATCTTTCACTACTTGAGTGGTACCCGACTACTTGGATTGTTTTATCCCAAGGGGGAATCACTACAGTCAGATTTGCATGCTTTTTCTAACAGTGATTGGGCTGGCTACTATGACACCCGTGTGTCCACTAGTGGCTTTCGCTTCATGCTTGGTAGCTCATGTATATCTTGGTTGAGCAAGAAGCAGCCTACTGTGGCCACTTCCAGTTGTGAGGTTGAGTATAGGGCAGCTTTCATAGTGAGTGTTGAGTGTGTGTGGCTCAGACGCCTTATGGCTGATTTGGGTGTTGGTCAGTCTTCTGCCACCACCATCTTCACTGACAGCTAGAGGACATTGGCAATTGCAAGAAACCATGTGCTCCATGCTCGCAGTAAGCACATTGAGGTGCATTATCATTATGTTAGGGGGAGGTTCTTTGCTGGGGAGATCAGCTTGGCATATGTGCCCAGGCAGGAGAACATTGCAGACCTTTTTATGAAGGCTCTGCCTAGGGAGAAGTTTGAAGGTTTCTACAAAGCTTTGGGCTTACTTCCTTTTGTGGATTGATTCCACATAGCTTGGCACTTCCATATACATGAGTGCCAACTCCTTGTTGCATCACTCCCAGGGGGGGATTTGTTGATATATTTAGGTAGTGATGTGTGCGAACACTCTAGGACCGCTTGGGCACTTTTTTCCTTCTTTAAGAGTTTTTTTCCCTCAGCTTGTATATACGCATATTGCCCTAACCGGTTACTTATCTTTGTACATTCTAGTGGTAATACATTCAACATTGTGTGTAGTGCTCGAAGCTTCTTCTTCTTCCTTCTGTTGTTCGCATGCTTCCGTAAACGTCTAACTCCAACAAATACTTGTTCCATGACACCAAGGTGTTCTGATACCCTCTAGATGTTGCAATACCACAAAGGTATTTGCAATACGCAAATGTTAGCAACACTCGGATGTTGGCAATACCCTCAAGGTGTTAACGATATCTAGCAGGCATCAGACACACCACTCAAATGTCACAACACTCAACAAGTGTTGATGAAACCAACCAAGTGTTGATGAAACCAACCAAGTGTTGGTGATATGCTGGCAATCAAGTGTTGATGACATATTTATAAACCAAAGTGTTCTGATCCTTGGACTCAAAATGGAAATTTATTTTGAGCTAATTGCTTTCCCCACTCTTCTATATTCGTGGACCAACTATCCAATGTGGTTTTACATGATGAAACATGTCCTTGTTGCAAAAAAACTATGGAACATAGTGGTAGATGTAGATTGAAGACCCCCAGGTCTTCTACTTCGTAGTCTACTGCCACAGATTGAGCTTCTTCTTCAATTACGGTAGTTACTCCTTCTCAACCTGCATAGAAGCAACTTATATGGAATGGCAAAGATGCTCAAGCTCATGCATTGATTGTGCTTTTTGTAAAGCATCATATATTTCTACACATTCAGTCATGTTCTACATCAAGATAGGCATGTGACACTATTGATTCTTTGTATGTTGTGCATAATGAAGCACATGTTGCATACTTGAGGAAGCAACTTGAGGATGTATGTATGACGGAAAATGATTCTATGGATGTGTATGTGACACACATCAGGGACTTGAAAGAGGAATTGGCAAACATAGATGAGATTATTCTCGATGGATCACTCATCTCTACATTCTTCAAAGCATTAATGTAATCTTTTCAAAGCTTTGCCAATACACTTTGTTTGGTTGCAAAAGTGAATCAAAACATGTATGCATTTGATGAGGTTGTGTCTCTTCTTTTGCAAGACAAGTAATCTAGAGTCAATAGGAGTGGTTTGATTGAGGGAACCCAAGCACTTGCTATCTCACAAAAAGGGAAAAGCAAGTATGGTTCAACCTTCCTCTTCCACTCATTCCTCTAATGATGTTGAATGAAGAGGTGCAAATATTTCCAGAATGCTAGTCATACTATTGATGAGTGTAGAAAGCTTGCTAAGTGCAATGAAAACAAGAAGGAGTCTTGCATTTCTATTGTAAAAAATTTCTTCAAATTCAAAGAATGATGAAGCCAAAATTTCCCAAGATTTTTTAGCATGTTTTGTTACATGTCATCATGATGCATCATTGCATTCTAACTGTATTGTTGTGAGTGAGGCTGATTTGGATTGGATCTTTAATGTTGGTTCTTCAAAGCACATAACTTCATGCAAAAGGTTTTTGTGTCTTTTAAAGATGCAATCAAAGGAGGACATGTTGTGTGTGAAAACAATGCCTCTTATCCTATCATTGGAGTGGGAGAAATTGAGCTTACGGGTGCAAATGGAGGTGTGATTCTCTTGAAAAATGCATTGCGTGTAATGAGTATCAAGAAGAACTTAATTTTGGTTCCTTTGATTGCCAAAGCTAGACTTCATGTACACTTTTTTTATGATATACAAAAATGGTGATATTATCATGATGTATGGTACATTATTCTATGGCTTGTATCACTTGGATACATACAAGAGGGATTCCCCAAATTCCTTGGGTTCTCATACTTCCTCCATGGCTGAAATGGAGCTTTGGCATGCTCGTTTTGGTCACCTGAACTTCAATAGTTTGCTTTACTTGCAAAAGAAGGACATGTTTATTGGTTTTCCAACACTTGATTCCACTGAAAAACATGCATGTGAAGGTGACATTCTTGGAAAAATGCATTGGTCTTCTTTTCCAAAAGATAGTCATACACACACTATAAGAAAATTGGATCTTGTTCATGGTAATGTATGTGGTCTCGTCAAGACTCCATCTTTTGGGAAACATGTATATTTTGTTACGTTCATTGATGGTGCTACTTTCCATACATTGGTGTATCGTATGAAAGCAAAGAATTATGTATTTTCTTGCTTCAAAGCATATGGCTGAAAGTTTTTCTAGAAACAAGCTTTTGACTCTATGCACAAATCATGGCACTGAATACATGTCACATGAGTTTGATGCTTTACTTTGTGAAAGAGAAATTTCACGTCAATGTATGGTTCCATATACACCTCAGAAAAATGGTGTTATAGAGTATAAAAATAGAACACTCCTTGGAATGGCATGATGTATGGTTAAAGGAAAGCACCTTCTTGTCAAGTTTTGTATGGAAGCAGTTATGTGTGCAAACTATGTGTTGAACCATTTCCCAAAAAAAGCATTGAGGACTCCTTATAAATCTTGGAATGAACATAAACCTATGTTAGTCATATGTGCATGTTTGGTTGTTTGGCATATGATCTTGTGCATCACAACAATGTCACAAACTTGATGACAAGGAAAAGAAACATATATTTGTTGGTTGTAGTACTGAAAGTAAGGGATATAACTTGTACCATCCATTGATGGACACAGCTATTGTGAGTAGAGATGTGGTATTTATTGAAAATTCAGTTTTCCCTCTACTTAATTGCAAAAAACATCCAACAGTTAGCTCACAAGATGTGCTTGATACACTCATGCCTTTGTTCCAAAGTGGTGGGTTTGACTACGGCCATGTAGAATAACTAAGTGGGGTTCAAAAGGCTAAAAAATTCCAACAAAATAGAGCTAAAAATGCAGAGAATTTCCAGAAAAACATAGCTGAAGTTTCTTAGCCAACCATGGTTAGAAGTACCAGAAATTTCCAAATGGCTGAATAGTTGCTTCAAAGTATGGGTGAAAATGAGCATGAAATCAGCCACACATGATATACATGTTGATGATGTATTGCATAACGAATGCATGTCTAAAAAGAGTGCAAAAAATATGCCAAATTGGTTGAAAAAAAATTTGAAGGACAACAAATTGAGTGCACCTTTACTTGGTAGAACAAGATTAAGCCCTTGCCATGCATCAAGTAATTTTGTGGATTATTCCTTTATTGCAACATGTAATGAAGAGCTACTTACTTTTGAAGATACATGCAATGATCCACATTCGATGAGTTCTATCCAATGAGAAATGGATTCCATACATAGGAATGGTACTTGGGAGTTATGTGAGTTGCCAAAAGGAAAGAATGCCATTGGTAAAAATTGGATTTACAAGATTAAGAGAAAGTCAGATGGTAGAATTGATCGTTACAAAGCTAGATTGATTGTCAAAGGATATCTCCAACAATATGGCATTGAATATGAGGAGACTTTTGTTGGAGACCTCTTAATCTCCAAAGATTTGATCTACACTGACTTAAGAACACTTCTATGTCAGCTATAAACCAAACTTTACACAAACAATGTTCCTTTTTTTTTTACCAAAACTTCAAACAACACTTCTCTGAGTGAAGAAGTGTCAACTTCAGAAAATCTGCTTCAGATATCAACTTCTTTACCTGCACAAATCTTCAAATTCCTTCAAGTAAATGATGCACAAGTATTAGCAATACCTTTGCGCAATCATACTAGCCATTAGTTCTCAAAACTAATCACCAAAAGTTTAATTTGATCATTAAGATCAAATACATGTCAGAAAATGACTCTCAGAAGTTGCGCCTTCGACATAGTCAACTTCTTAACTTGATTTCTCCCAATCTGAAACCCGTTTTGCTAAATGCTTTTAGCCATAGCTTCCTCATCTTCTAACTTAAATTTTAAGTGCTCACTCATCAAAAACTTTACAGTATACACTCAGATCTGATCAAAACACTGAGACGGAAAAGTGCGCTACTTTTGGCTTCAGTTCTCACATTCTACATATGAATGTTCCTAATGATCATTCTCACAGTAGGAGAGGAATTAGATTCTGAAACTCTAGACATAGCTTCATTAGCTTCTCAATTAGATGTGTACAAAAGGATTTCTGATCCACATGATCAGACAGAGAGCACTCAGAGAAAAACCCGTCGCTATTTTCTGGGAAAAAACTCTCTACACATCCTCCTCAAAATTGTCATCTACAAAATGACTCTATTACTTTCTCTCATACATTTCTTGTCATAATTATCTTATATATACATGACTTTGGACTCATCTCGCGTCTATGACTCTACTCCTTAACATCCTAAAGATTTTAACTATGGTAGCTTACAAGATTCTTCACTTATATGTACATATGTGTACAAGACAACATTCTGACTTCTTCTTCATTTTTGCAAATGTCTTCCTTTGCTTCATTCTGACCATAAGCATTCTCCAAGATCTGTATAATCACCAATTTGTGATTGGTTTGCTCCAACAGCTCCCCCTCAATCACTAATTGTGATTATTCCATTCTTCTTCACTCCTGCCATCTCCTTGAATCTCTGTAGCTTAGGTCCATCCAAGCTCTTTGTCATCATATCTGCCACTTGTTCTTTTGTTGGAGTGTACATCACTTCAATCTCTTTATCAAGTACCTTTTCCCTCAAGAAATGATACTGTATCTCTATATGCTTAGTCCTGGCATGAAAAACAGGGTTAGCTGCCAAATACAAAGAACTCATATTGTCTCCAAAAATTATTGGAGTACTATGATCAATCTCAAAACTTTTCATCAAGGTCTTCAACCATATGACTTCTTTTGCAGCTTCTACCATTCCCTTATACTCAGCTTCTGTGGATGATAAAGCAACTGTATGTTGCTTCTTTGAACACCAAGATACTAGCTTATCTCCAACATAACATAGATATCCATGAGTAGACCTTCTATCATCTGAGTCACCTGCCCAATCTGCATCACTAAACACTTTGATTCTTGTGTCAGAAGTGAAACCATAGTACAAACCTTCACTTAGGGTTCCTTTGATATATCTGAGTACCCTTTGGGCTGCAATCCAATGAGTCTTCTTTGGACAATGCATGAATTGTGACAACACACCTACTGCATATGATAGATCTGGCCTTGTCAAGGTAGCATAGATTAGACTACCTACCAAACTCTGATATTTCTTCATATCTTTGAACTCTTCACCTCCATACCTGCTTAATTTATGATTTACCTCCAATGGTGTAGTTGAGGTCCTGCTATCTTCCATGTTAAACTTGACTAGAAGATTCTTCAAGTATCTCTCTTGTGAAACATATACTCCATGTTGAGTATACACAATCTGCATTCCTAGAAAATAAGATAAGTTTCCCAAGTCACTTATCTTAAACTCCTTCTCTATTTGCTTTTTGAGTTCATTGATTCCTTGAGCATCTGTTCCTGTAACAATAATATCATCAACATAAATGCACATGTAAATGTATCCATTTTCACTTGCCTTCACTAGCAAGCTACTATCTGCCTTTGATGCTTGAAAACCACATTCATTCAAGAACTTGACCAATCTGTAATTCCAAGCTCTTGGGGCTTGCTTCAACCCATATAAAGCTCTCTTGAGCTTACACACATAATCTGATCCAATTGATTCCATGAAGCCTTCTGGTTGCTCCATATATACTTCATCTGCAATGTAACCATTAAGAAATGCATTCTTCACATCCAATTGTGATAATTTCCATCCCTTGCAAGTAGCAATAGCAATCAATGTCCTAATTGTAGACATCTTAGCAACAGGACTAAAGGTTTCATCATAATCTACCCCATAAGTTTGGGCATAACCTTTAACCACAAGTCTAGCCTTATATCTAGACACCTTACCATCTGCAAACCTCTTTGTTTTATATACCCACTTGCATCCAATGACCTTCTGATTCTTTGGTCTTGGTACTAACTCCCAAGTTTCATTTTCAAGTAGAGCATCATACTCTTCTTGCATTGCCTTCTCCCAATTCTGTTTACCTTTGGCTTCTTCATAAGTGGTTGGATCTTCTTCTGTTTTCACAATGTAGGCATAATCTTTTGTTGTTAGGAAAGATGTATCATAACTATACCTTATAGGCTCTTTCCTTTCTCTTGTAGATCTTCTGATTTCTGCACTTCTTGAAGTTTCAGCCTCATTTGATTCTGGATCAAATCTTGGCCCTTCTTCTACATGATCCTGCACTCTACATCTAGAATCAACTTCATCAACAATTTCTTCACAAACTTTTACCTTTGCCTTTCCTTTCCTTTGAACTTCTTCAACACCTGCATACTCATTTGGTGATCCTGTATACCATGTGTTTTGCTCATCTTTAGTAACAAGAAATTGCTTTGTGGATGGACTCCACAATCTGTAACCCATCTGTCTATCATCATATCCAATAAACACATACTTCTCTGCTTTTGGTTCTAGCTTATGTCTTAATTGTGAAGGAACATAAGCATATGCAATACATCCAAATACTTTACAATGATCAAGACTAGGTTTCTTACCCCACCATGCTTCATAAGGGGTTCCTCCATCCAAAGCTTTGCAAGGCAACCTATTCACAAGATATGTTGCAGTGTTAATGGCCTCTGCCCATAAGTAATTTGGACAATTCTTTTCCTTCATCATGGCTCTTGCAAATTCTACAAGAGTCCTATTTCTCCTTTCAGCTACTCCATTTTGTTGAGGGGAGTACCTGCAAGTCACTTCTCTTTTGATACCTGCATTCCACAAATAATCATCAAACTCTTTTGAGAAATACTCTCCCCCTCCATCTGATCTTAACCTCTTTAGCTTTTGTCCTGTGATTCTTTCTGCATAAGCATGGAAATGTTTGAATGTCTTAAAGACTTCTGATTTGTCCTTGATTACATACAAAGTAATCCACCTGGTTGCATCATCAACAAACAACACATAATATCTGGATCCATTTATGCTATAGTCCCTTGAGGGACCCCATACATCTGTATGAACCAATTCAAGCATACTTGAATACTTGTACCCTGATTTGTTATAAGAACTTTTATGTGCTTTACCTAATTGACAAGCTTCACACTTGTACACCATATGTTGCCCTTCAATGTTTGGCAATCCAAGCACTATCTGATTCTTTGACATCTCCTTTATAGCTCTCTCATTGAAATGACCTAGCCTTTTATGCCATAGGTCTAATTCAGATACCTTTTGACCTCCATAGGTAAACAGTGCATGTCCCACATTACCTTGGACTTTGAGAGTGAACAATCTTCCTTCCTTTTTACCTGCAATTATGGTTCTATATCCCTGATTTGGATCTTGTACATAGACACCATCATTTGTAAATCTTACCTCATATCCTTTCTCCACAATTTGCCCTACACTTATCAAATTTTTAGGAATAGTAGGAACATAAAGTACCTTACTCAGAAGTGTACTTCCACTCTTTGTCTTCACTGATCCAATGCTCTCCACTTTATGTTTGGTATTGTCACCTGTTTGAACTGTATGTCCATTCACCCTTGCTTCCATATCAGTCATCAAGGATAGATTCCCACTCAGATGGTTGCTGCACCCTGAGTCAATATAAAACACTCTTTGATCTTCTCCCATTGATTCATGAGTTGCATTCAGGATAAGAGTCATGTCATCCTTCTGATCTGATGCATAATTGTAATAATTATTGTTGTAGGACTGAGATTGGAAGTTTCTTCCACCTCCTCTACCATATGATGTCCTACCACCTCTTCCTCTGAAATTGCCTCTTTGGTTTCTGCCTCCTCTACCTCTTTGACTATAATTCTGATTGTTGTATCCTCCACTTTGATTATTATACCAACAATCATTTGCCAAATGATTTGTTCTGCCACAAATCCAACAAGCTTTAGCATTATCTTTGTTCTTACCTCCTCTTCCTTTACCTCTGAAATTTGTCTTCCCTTTTGTGAAGTTGGCTTGATTTGAATTCCCTTCATCATCATTTGATTGCTTTCCCTTGCCATTCTTTTTCTTGTCTTTGGAGTACATAGCTTGACTTGTACTTCTATCATTGTCTCCTTTAAGATCCTGCTCAAAGGTTAGCATGTGTCCTAGCAATTGATTAAGGTCAGGAGTAAAGTGATCAAGTGACAATTCTATGGACAAGATAAAAGGCTTCCACTTCTCATCACCTCTTAGACCTGTAAGTATTTGTCTTACCAACTTTTCCTCTTCAATATCTTCATCCACTGCTCCCAAGCTATCTGCAATATCTTTCATCCTTGCCACATAATCTGAAATTGATTGTGAGCTCTTCTTCTTGAATGTTGTGAACTCAGCCCATAGTGAGGACTTCCTTGACTTAGTAGTATTTTGGAAATGCTCTTCCAAGGCATTCCAAACATCTGTAGCACTTTCCAAACCTCTGATGTGAGGTAGAAGATAATCATTTACAGCCATGTAGATGATACTCCTTGCTTGAGCATCCTTTCTCATCCAAGTCTTCAATATTGCAAGCTCTTCCCTAGTAGGAATACTAGGATCTGCAAACTCAGGTTTTTCTTCATCTCCTGTAATAAATGCTATAAGGTCTTTGCTCATGAGGTGTGCTTCCATCCTCATGGACCATGCTGGATAGTTCTCCCTATCTAGCTTATCAATTTGCAAGCTTTCTCCCATCCTTGACTTTCTGTATCTGCAATTACTATGGTTTATGAAGAGAAAGTGTACCTTTGATATATTCTTTGTCCTTCTTGATTCTTTCGAACTTGTACTATGAACTTCTGCAAGTTATCTTCAATAATTTGTCCTTATCCTCCTTTGATTTGGAAGATCTTCAATATCTGCACCAGTCGGAACTTCGATTATCTTTTCTTCTCTTGTACTTCACCTTTAGCTCTGATACCACTGTTGGAGACCTCTTAATCTCCAAAGATTTGATCTACACTGACTTAAGAACACTTCTATGTCAGCTATAAACCAAACTTTACACAAACAATGTTCCTTTTTTTTTTACCAAAACTTCAAACAACACTTCTCTGAGTGAAGAAGTGTCAACTTCAGAAAATCTGCTTCAGATATCAACTTCTTTACCTGCACAAATCTTCAAATTCCTTCAAGTAAATGATGCACAAGTATTAGCAATACCTTTGCGCAATCATACTAGCCATTAGTTCTCAAAACTAATCACCAAAAGTTTAATTTGATCATTAAGATCAAATACATGTCAGAAAATGACTCTCAGAAGTTGCGCCTTCGACATAGTCAACTTCTTAACTTGATTTCTCCCAATCTGAAACCCGTTTTGCTAAATGCTTTTAGCCATAGCTTCCTCATCTTCTAACTTAAATTTTAAGTGCTCACTCATCAAAAACTTTACAGTATACACTCAGATCTGATCAAAACACTGAGACGGAAAAGTGCGCTACTTTTGGCTTCAGTTCTCACATTCTACATATGAATGTTCCTAATGATCATTCTCACAGTAGGAGAGGAATTAGATTCTGAAACTCTAGACATAGCTTCATTAGCTTCTCAATTAGATGTGTACAAAAGGATTTCTGATCCACATGATCAGACAGAGAGCACTCAGAGAAAAACCCGTCGCTATTTTCTGGGAAAAAACTCTCTACACATCCTCCTCAAAATTGTCATCTACAAAATGACTCTATTACTTTCTCTCATACATTTCTTGTCATAATTATCTTATATATACATGACTTTGGACTCATCTCGCGTCTATGACTCTACTCCTTAACATCCTAAAGATTTTAACTATGGTAGCTTACAAGATTCTTCACTTATATGTACATATGTGTACAAGACAACATTCTGACTTCTTCTTCATTTTTGCAAATGTCTTCCTTTGCTTCATTCTGACCATAAGCATTCTCCAAGATCTGTATAATCACCAATTTGTGATTGGTTTGCTCCAACAACTTTTTCATTTAATTCACTCATGACTACCATTTGTACCAGGGTTGCACTGGCTACCCAATGAGGTTGGAAAGCACATCAATTGGACATAAAAACAACTTTCTTGATTGGTGATTTTCAAGAAAAGGTTTATATGAAGCAATCTCTTGGATTTCTTATGCAAGGGCAAGAGCATATGGTTTTTCACTTGCATAAAGCCTTGTATGTTCTCAAGCAAGCTCCATGTGCATGGTATGATGAAATCCATAAGCACTTGATTGCTCTTGGCTTCACATGTAGTCCCATTGAAATCACTCTCTATGTATGCAAATATGGGGCTAATATCATAGTGTTTGTTCTTTATGCTGATGACATACTCTTGATTGGGTCATGTAATGTGAAAATTTACATTTTTATAGCTAATTTGTGGCATATTTTTTATGTCACTTATCTTGGTCTTTTGAGCTACTACCTTGACATCCAATTTGTATCCATTGAGGGGGGGATTGTTATCCGTCAAGCAAAGTATGTTGAAAAACTTCTTTAGCATTTTGACTTTGAGGATAACAAGCCAATTTCCACACCAACGGAGACAAGATTTAGGTTCTTAGTTGATGATTTGGGTGATGCATTTAACACTTCTCTTTATCAGCAAGTTGTGGGATATCTTATATATGCATGTAACACAAGGCCAGATATATAGTAGGTAGTTTCCCAGTTCAATAAACTCATGCATAGCCTTGGCAATAAGCGATGAAACATGTGTTTGGATATCTTAAAGGGACTTTGAGCTTATGTCTCTTTTATGGAAAAGATATTCACACATGCTTGCATGCTTTTATAGATAGTGATTGGGTTGGTTGTTATGATAATCGCATGTCCACTAGTGGTAATTGCTTTTTCCTTGGAGACTCATGCATATCTTGGTTGAGTAAGAAGCAACCTATAGTGGCAACACTGAGTTGTGAAGTTGAGTATAGGGAAAATTTCACAGCCATAGTGGATTGTATATGATTGAGATGCCTATTGATGGATCTTTGCATGGAGATTGATGTTGCTATGCATATTGTCACTGATAGTAAGAGTGCATTGGTTGTTGCACGAAATCTAATGTTTCATGCACATACCAAACATATTGAGATGCATTTCGATGTGAGAGAGTGCCTTCATGCAAGGGATATTGATTTGGTATAGGTGCCTACACAAGATCATGGGAAAAGGTTGAAGCTTTTCGCAAAGCTTTACGCTTATTTCCTAGTGTGGGCTGATCTCTCACTCCCTATATGTGTTCACCTCATTTGTTGTAGGGGGGGTTTGTTACAATTATGTGCTCCTCAAATAGCTTTGATGTGAACCTTTTCCCTATACATGGGCACTGTTTACTCTAGTGCAGGCTACAGGTTTTCTCCCCATGTTACCACATACATGATACACTCATATGTGGTGGTACTTTGTACTTAGGGATATTATTCAGCTCTTACTTCAGTTATGTTCATCATCAATAGAGAGAGCTATTCCAACCATATGTCTTCTCCATGTGTCTTTTTGCATTTGTGCTCCTTGTGTGTGCTTCTTGTGTGTCTCTCACACATCTACAAACACCCAAAAATCATAACATGGGCAATTGAAGTATAATATTTTTGAAGAAGATTTCACATGCGCATAAGTGCTTTGATTAAGTGTTTATACCACTTCACTTAACACATAAAATCATTCGTGGATGCTCAAAAACTATAGAGGTCACCATGATGAATGGCATAGCCCTATATCTTTAGGCATGATAGCAAGTAATAATATAAAAGAGAAGGATAAGGGTAGGTAAAGTTTTATATCATTTTCTTTTCACGAAAAAAGGAAGAAGATAATAAAAAAAGCTAAAAATGAGGATAACATACGAGTTATAATGAAATTAACAATAACTTAATGTCAAAATTAGAAGAGAGTGAAATTCTTCTAATCTACTTTGGATCTACAAGGGAATAATAAATAAAAATTCAAAGTATATGAGGTATGCAATATAAGGAGTGATTGAGGTCCTTGAAGGGGAATTTCACATATCCAATATAGAAAGGTTTGAAAGCATCATACTAGGGTTCTTCATGAATTCCCACTTAGAATTCTAGCATTTTATTGAAACAATTAATGATACCAAGATCCAAAATTTTAGATTCCATTTCATGAATAGTGCAAAATAGTGTAATGTTCAGCTCATCTTGTGCATCATTATGTGAGACATATGCAATATTCAAGATCATTATAGTGTAATGTTTCATGCATGTGAATTCAATTATCTTACAAAGTTTTCTATTATTATTTGTTGATTTTGTGTTTACGATAATAACAATATTAAAATTGATCTCTATGTCAATAATTTTTAGGGTTTTATAATCCCAATCGTATCATATTCTACCTGTTGATATATTTTGGTGGTGTTGTGTGAACACAATTAGGAGTGTGTAGGCCTTCTTCTTCCTTTTTCTATTGGCCTTCCTTAGGCTACGATAATTGTTATCAAAGCAGGTTGTTGTTTCCTATGGGGTTCATGGATACCCCTCTAATCACATTCTCGAAATCGTAAGAAAATTGGTGAGCATACTTGAGATGATTAGGAGCTCAAAATTTTCATTTTTTGGCACCAAAATTTTGATTTGAGTTCATTTCTACCTAGCGACTATGCAGACAATTCTATCCTTTTGTGGCAAACATATATATAGGTTTTGATTCGCTAGTATAAGTGCCTCAAAGTATGCTATAGGTCTAGCAATGCTTAACATGGTATTTCCATTCAACTTTTTGAGATACAATCAGCTTTACATCAGGATGTTAAGTCGTTGGCCATGGCTAAAAGCAATGATTTATTCTGAATGTTGGACGTTGAGGATAAGTTGGATGGTACTAATTGCTCATTGTGGACATAATTGATCCATCATGTATTGGTAGAAAAAGGGCTGTGGAATATTGTTCAGGGTGTTGAAAGGCGTCCTACTACACCCGCAAATATAGTAATTGAATGTGATATAGACGGTATTGAAGATGATGATCTTTAATTCCTTGGTCATGTTGCACCTATTGCAAAGCAACTTTGTTGAGATAGTAGAGATGCACAAGCACATGCATTGATATCATTGTCTATTAAACGCCCAATTATCCATCACATTCACTCATTCAAAACAACATCCTCTATTCATGTAATGGGTGTTGGAAAGATCATTTTAACTACTATTGATGGTAGTTATTTCACATTCTCATATGCCTTATATGTGCCAAGAATCAAGAAAAATTTGGTATTAGTTTTAACACTAGTTAAGATTGGCTAGATTGTCAAATTAATTGACAAGAAATGTAAATTTCATGAGCTCTCGAATGGTGACTTTATTATTGCTAGCATTTTATGTCATGGATTGTATAACCTCATAGTTTATGAGAAATCTATGAATGATTTGGCATACAGTTCATGATTCTCAAGCTATCTCATATGCAAAGCTTTGGTCATCTAAATTTTTCTAGTTTGATTCACCTATAAAAATATGAAATGGTGTCCTCTCTATGAAAACTTGAGATATCTTACGAACATGCAATATTTTGGGCAAAAAGCAATTTTCCTCTCTCCCAAAATATTTTGGGAAAATGTAGCATTACTTTTTCCCAAAAGATGATTTAGCTAGAGTTGCACATTAACTACAGGTTGTTCATAGTGATGTTTGTGGTCCTATGCACACACCTTCATTTGGGAATTACCTATACTTTATGACTTTCATTGATGACTCTTCTAGGCATGAATGGGTTTATCCATTGAAAGACAATTATGAGGTGTTTATGTGCTTTAATCAATTCCTAATTTTGGCTGAAATTCTATCTGCATATAAAATGTTTGCACCCTCCTTTCTAATCAAGTGGGGGAATATATATCTTCTCAATTTTGATGCATTTCTAGCTAAGCATGGAATAAAAAATCAATGTAAGATGTCATATAAACCTCAAAAAATGTAGTTTCTAAAAGAAAGAACATTCTCATGGAAATGGCAAGGTCTATGGTCAAAAGTCAGGTTTTACCACATAGCTTTTGGCTTGAGGATGTTATGTGTGTAGCATACACACTTAACAGGTGTCTCACCAAAGCATTGTATTCTATCACTCCATATGAGGCTTAGGATTGTTGTAAGCCATATGTTTCTCATTTGTGTGTTTTGTTTTTCTAGCATATGCATAAGTGCCTAAACAATGCTAAAAATTGTATGATAAAGTGAAATGAATTTTTTCGGGTATATTTCTTTAACCAAAGGCTATTACCTATATCATCCACATACTAAATCCATTTTGGTTAGCCACGATGTTGTTTTTTTGGAAGATGCAATTCAAACCTTGCTTTCATGTACCAAGGAGACATGAGTTAGCTCAAAATCTATGTATGACATATTGCTACCTCTTTTCATAGGTGGATAGAGAAATGTTGGTCCAAATGAGGCAATTTCTCAATCGTTAAAGGTTTCAAATGATGATGAAGATCATTCCATCTTTTATAAAAACTTACATGATGCACTTGTTGATGAGAAGGTGACATAGAACATGCAAAAACACTTTGAGAGATAGAAAATTAGATGCAACTTTTTTCATATCATACTCGTTTAGGCTCTCATAGTGCTTTGTTCACGTCATGTTGTTATGCAATGGTTGTCTCTAGCTTTTTTTATGAGAATGAGCCTATATTCTTTGATGATGCACAAAATTCAAAAACTTGATGGCTGCTATGCAACTATAATATGATGCTATTATGAAGAATGGGACTTGGTCTCTATGTGATTTTCCTCCAGGAAAAAAGGCTATTGGCATTAAATGGGTTACATGCTGAAATGTAAGCCTGACGAAACTATTGACAAGTATAAGGCTATGTATATTTCCAAAGGTTATGCTCAAGAGAAAGGCATTGATTTTGATGAGACCTTTGCTCCCACAGGTTGAGTGACCATTGTTCGTAGCATTTTTTCACTTGTAGCTTATTATGCTTGAATGTGCATCAAATGGACATTAAAACTGCATTTCTTAATGGTGATTTACAAGAAGACGTGTATATATATCAACCCATGGTTTTGTGCAAAAAGGGCATGAAAACAAAGTGTGTAGGTTGAAAAAGGCATTATATGGTTTGGAGCAAGAACCATGTGATTACTATTTAAGCATGCATATGATGTACTTCTGATCCTTGTATAATATGTTGATGGTATGCTGCTCAATTGTCCTAATGAGAACCATGGTGCTAAATTTAAGGTTGATTTGCATGCCTCTTTTGAGATGTAAGATTCGGGGCTTTGCATCATTATTTGGGCATTCAATTTCTGCAAGTTGATGGGAGAATAGCTTTGTGTCAAACAAAATATATTGACACATTATTGTAGTGTTTTGTTCTTGAAAATCACAAAACTATTGCCAGTCTCATGGAAACATGTTTATCGTTGAGTCTTCATGATGCTGGAGATGCATTTAATGTTGTTCTCCATCAATAGGTTGTTTGAAACTTGATGTACTTAAGCATAACACAACTTGATACCCTATTTGATGTCTCTCAAATGAGTAGGTCTATGCATTGCCCAAGATTTCAAGCATTGGCATGCGATTAAGAGCATCTTTCACTACTTGAGTGGAACCCAACTACTTGGATCAATTTATCCCAAGGATCATTATCATTGGATTTACATGCTTTTTTTGACTTAGAATCAGATGGTTTCTATGACACTCATGTGTCCGCTAGTGGTTTTTGCTTCATGCTTGGTAGCTCATGAATATCTTGGTTGAGGAGATAGCAACTTATTGTGGCCACTTCTATTTTCGAGTTTGAGTGTTGGGAAACTTTTACAATGATTCTTGAGTGTGTGGATTAGGTGCTTTTGGCTGATTTGGGTGTCAGTTAGTCTCCTAACACCACAATGTCTGATGACAGTCAAAGCACATTGACAGTTGTGAGGAACCCTATCTTCCATGCTTGCACAAAGCACATTGAGGTGCACTATCATCATGTCAAGGAAAGGTTCTCTGTTAGAGAGATTAGTTTGGCTTATGTGCCCACACAAGATAATGTTGCAAACCTTTTCACAAAGGCTCTTCCTATGGAGATATTTAAGCTTTTTGCAAAGTTTTGGGCTTACTTCTTTTGTGGATTGATTACTTTCCACATAGATTGGCACATCCTCATACATGAGTGCCAACTCCTTGTTCATCATATCACTCTAGGGAGGATTTGTTGATATATTTTGGCTATTGATGTGTGTGAACATACTTTGGAGTGTTGGGGTACTTTTTCTCCTCTTTAGAAGGTTTTCTCCATCGACTAGTATGTACACCTATAAACCTAATGGTTCACTTATCTTTGTACGTTCACATGGTAATACATGATGTATTGTGTTGTTCTCCAAGTCCTTCTTTTTCCTTGTAGTGTTCATGTGCTTTTGTAGACCTCAAACTCCAAGATTACCTATATCCATGCACTTGAGACTTTATCTTTAAGCAAGTTAGAAAAAGTGATTAGTTGTGTTAGATTAGATCATTTTACACCATCTACAAAATCATGGTCATCCCTCTCACCAAGACATGAAAAATGGTAATCAAGTTATGGGGATAACCCTTTGAATTGTCCTATCCAATGGTTTATTATGCATAACATAGTTAAGTTGAAAAGTTATTAGGGTTTGAAGCTACCATAATATATTTCACACATCTTAAAGAAGTATCTCAATGTTTTTCACCTAATTTTCTTGGTAAATGTATCCAAATTGAACCTTACACAAGAAAAAGGATTAAATAAAAAATGTCGCTACATCTAATCGGAGCATCTAGTTATTTAAAAATGTCTTTGATCCTTGTTTATGTATAACTCTTAAAAGAAATTTTCAAAACTAGCGTCATTTAGACTCCTTGAAATTGTGATATGGTCAAAGTGAATGGGTACTAAAAAATAAATCCATAAAGAGGAAGCATGATTAAAATATGAAAAGAAGGGATATCTATAAAGGGTAAACGATGCAAGATCAAGGAAATACTTGGGTTTCTTTGTTCGTCTATTCAAACAACTATCTCAAAATGACATTAAGGAATATTTGAGTAACTCGAAAACTTCTTCTTAACTCTTTTTTCCAGCAATATGGATTCAAATCTAAAACAAAAACACATAAACGAGAGTTAAAGAGAGATACAAAGGATTCTTTCATCCCCTTCATGAGGGGTCCATCTTTTTTTAAGCTTATTCTCTTGAAAAACAAGCAACTTCCTGTGTCCAAATTAGGGATTACTCTTATGATTTCTAATTTTTCTACCTAAATAATCTAGGGAATTCTCTATAGACCATTCACCACTCCTCGAAAGAATCATCAAAGTTAATTGCACATATTTCCTTCCAAATCCCATAGTGCCTTACCTCTAATCACATTCTAGATAGTCATACATAGTGAAAAATCACAGCCAATATTATTAAAAGCTTGTAGTTGATTAGATGATAGTGCATAGGGATTCTTTGAACATCATTTCACATTGTGTGCTCCTACGACAAGAGAAAATAGATGGTCAATATCTTACTGCATCTTGAAGCAACATTTACACCATGGAGGGGAACTCCACATTTTATTTGCTTTGACATTGTTCTAGATTCATGGATGGAGAATTTTCCACAAGAGGATTGGTTTCTTTCTTTCTATCAATGAGTGCTAGAGATCTTTCAACTTAAACTCCCACATAATCAATGACCAAGAGGTAAATTACTTTTAATTGAGATTGTGGTAGATGCACCCCCTTCATTTATCATCAAAATTTCTTGTAATATGTTACCACTGTTCCATCTCAACCCCTTCATGTGAGGATCACCCAGAAGTAGCAAGCACACCTCCACAACATCCCAAGCCTAGTTATGGATGATAGATAGGCACAAAGCATCACATCAATCTAAGGGTAGTATTAATTTCTTCTTATCTCATCCAATCTTTTCTAATGTTGTTCCACATATGCTTGTAACTATGAAAACCTTTGGAAAAAAAACCTCTTTTATGTTTGGATATTCTTCTACTCAATTGGTATAATACTAGGTATGGGGAACCAAATTGAATCATTCTAATTGAGGCCATTTGCCCATTTCCATTCATAGCTTAAACAACAATGACGCTTCATATTGTTCATTGCTTTCGAAAGAGAGTTCACAACACCAAATTGTTGGACATCATTGACACAATAAGAAAAAGGAGAATGATGAGATCATTGTTAATCCATCTAGGAGCACCTACAAGTGATAGGTTTTGACTTTTTCTAAAGATGATATTGGATCAAGTTCAACTATTCTTGATCCATGCTTTTATCATCAATTTAGTTGCTCATTTGTCGGCTAATGCCAAAATATTGAGAACTATCCTTAGGGCTATCATAGGTTTCCCACTTGATTATGGAAATGCCTTGCCTATTAGGATCCCCCATCCAAAGAAATTTTTTGTATGCTTTATCCATCTTTATCAATTCTTTGTCATTTGGTCTCCAACAAGAAAGGAAATAGATGATAGAGGAAATAAAAAACATGTTGATCACCATAGCTTTCCCAACCATGCTAGTCTACATTCCTTTCTTGTATTGGAGCTTACCTTCAAGCTTGTTCAACATCCAATCCCAACAATGACTCATCAAAACCCAAAAGCCCATTGGGGTGCTTAACAACCTAAAGATTGACCCATAGCAATCTCCCTATAGTTTGTCTCCAATGAACTAAAGGGACATTGAGAAGTAGCCTAAAATGGTATATTGTTGTGGTTGAACTTGAATGCACACGCAATGCAAAAGGTTTCCAAGAAAATATAGAATTTCTTGGGACACGGAATGTCATCGCAGAGAAACATATTAGAGCCACTCGTAAACATCTTGAGCATAAGTTATTCCTAAACTTAGGGAAGAGAAACACTTTTGGTTTTCCCCAATTGAACATGATAATTCACACACTTGAATCTCTCCTTTTTGCTATTTCTATTGACCTAAAGAATAGGAGAGCTTATTGTTAATGCTAACATGGGGAGAGTTGTTCCACCACAAGGCAGAAACCATTTTGATAAATTTAGAGGTGAGGCCTATATCAACGATGGATCCTTTTTTATGTGCATAAGTTGATGGGTATTCAAATGCATGATGTAGGAGGAGGGATGGAAATCCTTCTTCATCTTTACCTATCTCCACTTATCTTTTTTAGTTCACATGAAATTATGGTTTTCATATTCTGTTTTACGGTATGAAAGCAAGTCCAACTATTTTTTCGGATGGGATAATTACAATTATTTTCCCCTACTTAGCATCAATTTAAAACGGAGATGAAGACAAAGGATGCATCTCTTTAGAAAATGAGTAATCTCTCTCCTAACCCTCCGAAGGCAAGCCTCCAAAGACCATAATTCCACTTTTACTCAGCCCTCTAACCTTAGATTTTCAAAACATAAAATAAATCTCTCTCTCTCTCTCTCTCTATCTCTCTCTCTATATATATATATATATTTATCTCTATCTCTCTCTCTCTCTAACCTCTATACCAGTGGCGAGAAACAAGTATTACTTTCATGTAATCCTCATCTCTTGTACTTATGCTTTCCACTTAACTTATGGTGGCATTTTGGACTCTCTATCGTGTGAACCTATTTTTAGTTAGTGACCAAATTCCTTCGACCTTAAAGCGGCTTTGAGTATCCCTTGAGATATGAACCTCAAGTCTTTATTTTCATTCTAGAGGCGCTCTAAATATGGTAGAATTGGCTAGTGTATGAATGGATGACTCAAGTCTTATGTGAAATGTATTCACATCAAACAAATGGAAAACCAATGCTACATACAATATCTATCATTGGCTTTCAGAATGTTGTTTTATCAGTTCCACTATTCACTTAAAAGAGAAAAAAACCCAATTCTCGTCCTCATGAACATTTTTTCCAAAGAGAAAGATATATACGGATCATAGTGAGCAACGAAGATTAGACTAAGTGCTCGCTCTCTAGGCTTGGAA
>CM035435.1:138868893-138893893 GCA_020310875.1 Ceratopteris richardii
AATTCCATCTTCAATCTTAGTGGTCTTGTTATTTGTACATCAAAGAAAACCTTTAATTTATTTAGTTATGTAGCTAGTCGAATGATTAATTAAAAATCAATTAAAATATATGATAGTATGATAAGTATGTGTTTTTTCATGGTAAAACTCTTAGGCTCCTATGTGTAGCTTGTAATTAGCTCTATAGATGCATTCTTGCTCTGGATATGTTGCATTGGGAAGTTTTGTGCAATGTTAACAAAGACTATTGTGTATAGAGGCTTCCTATATTGGTGTTGGTTTTAGAAGATTTCTCATGAAATCTTATATTGAGAGATGTCTATCAAAGCAAATACTTCCATATACTCTCTTTGACTTCCATTCTTTGCCATGGCATCTTGGTTCTAGTGATTGTCTTCTTTATTGTTGGTTTATGTTGAGTCTAGGTTTTCTTTTGCCTTTTGACTGATTGTTGTTTAGGTACCTATATTTGCAATCATCATTTTTATGATCTTGTTTAAGGAATACATCTTTATATGAATGCTTTTTATATATTCTTGAAATCAAGTATTTTTAGAGACAATGATTGCGAATTGTCTCATTGATGGTCTCCTATAGTTTGAACCTTTGAATGTCGTTTTCTTTGTTTTTTCTTTTGTGTTTGTGATTGGCAATCTTTTGATTGTGAACCAAATCTGATTCTATTATGGCTGACTTGCAAACACTTGGATATACATATTTGTTTTTAAAAGGATGTACTTCAACTATGGCTTCTACTTCTTTTCTTTGCTTCTTCTATTTGATTTGTTTCATTTTTTAGAGGATTTTTTGACATGAGGATGATATCAATGTCCTAACTTTCACTTCCTGAAGGTGTGATAGGTTTTGTACTTGCAATGTTATCTAAGTGGAATGCTGGTTAAACAATGGGTGCACCTAGGTTCATTGCATGGTTGCAAAATGAAAAATGGAACAAATTTAATGTATGCATGCACACAACAAGTTTAACTAACACTTGTAGAATTTATACTTGATACCCTTTAACCACATCTACTACAATTAATGGTTTGATGAGATCCTCATTCTTGCATAATAAGAAATTATCTTGTATCACTCTCCCTCCAAAATGGAAAATTAGATCCATTTCTCTTGCAACTTAAATTAATTCACCATTGGAATTCCTGACACAACCATTTGTCCTAAATATGGATCTTTTGCTTTCTAATGCCGAATACGAAAAAGTCACTGTTACGTGCTACACAAAATCAATTAAGGTTTTCTTCCATACAAGTGCTTCTTTAACAATTCTAATTTGGATTCTAGGACTCGAAGTATCTTTGATGCTAGCATTCTTGTTCACACTCATTGAATATACAAGGATAATGTTAGAAAGTTCCATCTTTTTAATTTCTCTTGTTTTCTTGATATTCTTCTGCATGTTCCTTTTTATTGATTTTCTTACCAATTTTTGAGTGTGCTTATTGACTCATTGTTGTTCTTTCTCTTGTTTCTTTGCCATGTGAATATTTTTCTAGGATTTAATTAATCAATGGTTTCAAACACTTGAATCTACACCCATTGATGTAATTTAGAAATTCATGCCCTTCCAACATTGCCAACTTTATGGCCCCACTTTTTGATATTCTTCTAATTACAAAGAGGCCATTTCCTTTTTTTTGTAATATATTTTCATGTTGTTTCAAAGCATACACTAGTAGTAAGACCTATTCCTAAGTTATTTATATTTGATGTGCATAATTAATAGGCCCTTTGTCTTTTCTTAGGCTATGTATATTCCTATCATTTCTTTTGATCTAGTTTCTTGCAGACATTCGAAGCTCAAGTTTATTCAACATCTCATGCATGTCGATTCATAACCCTTAACTACTCTTTAAGTGGGTGTTAAGAAATCAATAGGTAAAACTACATTTTTACCAAATACCATATTGAATGTATAGTCCCT
The DNA here is from genome assembly GCA_020310875.1 of Ceratopteris richardii. Lineage (NCBI taxonomy): Eukaryota > Viridiplantae > Streptophyta > Polypodiopsida > Polypodiales > Pteridaceae > Ceratopteris > Ceratopteris richardii. The sequence continues at coordinate 138,870,836 of CM035435.1, forward strand.
AAGGTAGTCTTGTAAGAAATTTTGTAATCCCATAGTAAATGATGTAGTTGCATATCCTAGTTCAATTTATGTTTATTCACAAGCACTCTATAAAATTAACTTGTTAGTGTTTTCTGCCCGACCATTAGCTTGAGGGTGATATGGGGTCATTTTTAGTGAGTTATTAGGAATTCATATAGTAACTTTTCCATAACATTATTTATGAAATGTCTATAATCTTGTGAATTTGGTGTATCTTCATACCAATGGTGCATTTCTTTGACCTTGAAGGGAACTAGTGGGGTTGGCGGGTTGAAGAAACAACAAGTGATTTTAGCATGTTTGTACTTGATGGTTGCAACAAGTGCTTGCACATTCGCAATAGACAAGGAAAGAGGTCTTCTTTCAAGTGCTAAGGACAAAAGGTAAACAAGCAAAGAACACCGTCCAACTTAACCTATGTGCATTTGGGTGAACCAAGAAAGTTTTTGAATGCAGTTGGGTAAGTAACCATGCATGTCTTGGTTGTGAATAGGGAGAAAAGGGGGCACATTGGTACTTTGTGGGGGATTAGAGATTATTGTGTGGATAGTAGTGAGGGGTTGATGTAGTAACTCTTATAGTCTTGCATTGAATCACACAAAGAAATGGAGGAGGATGATTCTAGATTATTTATTGCCTCCATAGTCACCCACTATGGAGGCATAAATTTTTTGTGGTGTTGAATCTTGATTCACTAGAAATAATGGTAGCACAATTTTATGGTAGTACATTGGGCACACATCACTTTTGCATCTACAAAGGGTTAATCCATTAGTGAGAGAACCCATGAACATGATTATAGAATCTATGTATTGAAGGGTGAAAAGGTAAATTTTGTGAAGCATTAAGTTCTAGAGCATCATAACTCTAACCTAGAAAAGTGATTAAGGTCGAAGCTTAGAGAGAGAGAGAGAAGGCAATGAAAAAGCCACAAGATCCCTATGAAAACACATGAGATCTTGAGTCTAAAACCCTAGACAAAGGAGCTTATCATTCATTTTATCATACTATGATTGGAAATTAGCAAGGAGACCCAATCGCCTAGTTGAAATTCAAAGAATATACCATTAAAAGCTTGCATTGGATCCCTACATGGATCTCATTAGATAGAGATCTTAGGTTCATGTGGGTGTCACTCTAGCACAATGATGAGTACCAATGTGAGGAGATCCTCCTCATAAATGTCAATCCGTGGAGACATGAGAACTGGTATGATGACCATGAGCAAGTGAAGGCACAAGTGCATGAGTGAGAAGCACACTAGCATGCACACACATACACACACATGCACACAAGGCAAGAACAAAGAGAGGAACAATGGAGTGCTTTAAATTATCAAAAATATCTTTTATAGAAGCTCTATTCTCTAACAAGCTAACCTCAAAAATGAGATCTCTACCTCTCCATACCTAATGTTTGACCTAGTTGAAAATTAGGTTCCAGGGCTTATTTGAGGGCTCAAATGGAGTCTAAAAATTATGAAAATTGATATGTAGGTACTTCTAATACTCAATCTTGATGACTCCCTGACTTGAACAAAATGGAGTCTAATATACCAAAACCGTATTTACAATTTTGGTGTAGTGATGAAAATCACTTTTGATTGAAAATAAGTTATAAAAAATGATTAGGCCTCTGCTTGCCGGATTTTCATAATGTTTCCATCTCCTTGATCCTTCTACTCCTTTCTTTGGTTGTCTTATCTGTTGAAACTTGTAACACTCCTCCCTCTCTAGCGTCTGTCACCCATGATAGTCCTTTGTTTTGTAGGGTGGTTGATGTAGTACTAGATGATGTCAATAGCCAACTCGTGTTCTCAGAGATTAATCATTTTGCCAGATCAACTTGCAATGCATCCCAATTGATGGCACAAGGCATATTTGATTGTGGCGTCATGTAATACTCTGAATACATGGCATGCTCACATGATAATAAGTGAAGCAAGTGAGTCAATTTAGTCATGAATACCTCAGAGTGATACTCCTAAAAACCTATAGTGAACATATTTTTGAATGTTTGTTCATAACAGGATGGGAGGTATTTAAGTAGGCATGCCAAGCATAGGCCACTCTAATACTTGGGGCCATACTCATGTCGTACACCAGATCATAATTTCCATTGGTAAAGCCCAAGAGAGCGACTTGCGGTGCCTGTGTATTGCAAAAATTTTTTAAAACAATTTGCAACATATCTAGAATCTTCAACATATTTGCATTGCTACATGTGGGATTGGCTCTTGAGGGATCCTGTGGTGTATAGTGGCCATCATATAAGCAATGGAAGGTGGTCCTTACAGTGGCACAATGTATGGATAATTGAGCCACTCTCTGCATTGTGCATTATTCTACACTTTTATGGAAAAGGGTTTCCATGACGTGCACCTTGGAATTGGCCCGTAACATGGATTATAAAGAAGATGTAAAGGTGAATTGCTCCAAGTGTGCAACATTTTTGGATAATTCTCCAAGAGAGTTTTCCTCCAGGTCAGTTGAAAAATAGCACCTTTCTACAATGTTGGTGGTAAGTCCTCTAGCTGGAATTTTGTCATAAATGTGGGTTTCTTTCCCGTGACCCTCTTAATTTTTGCATTATAATCATCCAAGATTACAAAATATGGCATGTATTGGAGTTTAGAAGTTGTGATGAGTTTCCTAGGTGCCAAGTTTTGGAAGTAGTTGGATTGGAGCATCGTTTCTTCTATGGCCCACATGGCTTGATTCTGCACGATTTTGTGATCCTCATGGGTACACCCAATGTCTCCCAATTGCTTTAACCATGGGGGGTGGGGAGCTTCAAAGGTATCTTGGCCTTCTGCGGTTATCCATCCACCAGGAATGGGTTGTGGTTCATAGTCATTTTCAAACATTTGTTCCATTGGAATGGAGATTGTTTCTTCTTTTGTTGGGGCTTCAAGTGGGGATGGTGGTCTTTGGTATTGCAGTAGCTGAGTTTGCAATTCTATAACTTGTTTTTGTAGCTCCATTAGCAAGGTTGAGTCGAGATCGACATGAGAGGTTGGTGTGGTGATACTCGGGGAAACTATAGTGTCGAACTTTCTTTGCTATTGTAGTTGATCCAATTCCTCTGATAATTTATCATGGGCCTCTAGCAGGTTGGCATAATCTTCTAGGATAATTTTGATGTTCTCGAGGGGCATGGCTTGAAACTTTGATGGACTTATGGACGGCCTAGGTGTGCTCTCTATGGATGCTTCTAAATTTTCTTGATTTTGGAGCTACAAATGTCTATTTTCCTCTTGAGCAATTGTGAGATGCCTTCTTAGTAGCACCATGTTGCGCTAGAGTTTAGAGTTTCATTCCATCTGCTTTTGTACATGACCTTTGACTAATTTCATGGTTTCTAGGTCTAAGTCCCAAAACTTTGCCTCCAATGTGTTATGGGATTCCTGTAACATATGAAATTGCATTTGTAGAATTTCATTGTCTTCCTCAAGAGTTGTTATGCATTGTTGTAATTCTACAAAGTGATCTTGTAATATCGTGTTACATGCCTCTAGTTGATGGTACCCTGTCCGAAGTTGCATCATATAGTGATCACAGTATTAAATGCAGTATTTACAGATGAAGATGCATTTTGTACATTGGTCGATGCGAGGGAAAGGGAATGAGGAATGGAGAGTGTGTATGTTGTGTCTAACAAAGAGGTGGGTGCAGGTGAAGTTGGTGCAAGGGGGATGGGAGATTGTGGAATTGTGGGGGAAGGGGGAGGTGTTGTAGGTAGTGAAATGTCCATGTTGTCAGACGTGGAGGTGAGTGCAGTGTCTACCATGTACATCAGAATGGTGGGTGGGGTATGTGTGGTCATGGTGAATAATTTTGAAGTGGTTGTTGAGAATGAAAATGGTGGAAAGGGTCGAGAGAATAGTTGGGAGAGGTTAGACCAATAAGAGTGAAGAGGTTGGAGAATAGCTGAGATGGAGATTGGAAAGTGAGGGCTTAGAGGTGGGATTGCCATGGAATGAGGTTTGATGATGGGGAAGCCTAGAAAAGTGGATCTAAAGTCTAGCTGGCCTATGATGGAGGTTGTGGACGAAGGATGTCCCAAGGTAGGATCAATGAGGGATTCTATTGTAACATGGCGGTATGGTACAAGGGGTTACCAAAAGAAGAAAATGTGGTTGAACTAGAAGTGGGGCTAGTGAAGGTTTACTCTCGGATATCGATAGTAGGAATAACATTTGCAACCTCTGTGCAAGGGGGTGATGGTGGAGGTGTTGGAGGTAGTGTCTATGTTGTATCTTCATGGATGACAATCATTTCATGACCAGAAGTTCCCTGCGGTTGTCTCGATGGACCAGGCCTCGTAGTATGAGTTGCTTGGAAAGTTGTCTCAATTGGTTCAATTGTCATAGTAGTTGCCTCCAGAGAAGTGATGGGAATCTGAATGTTCTTCCCTGACCTTGGTTGTGTTCATATCCTATGTGGGTCATATTGGGCATGAGGAGTGTGTATAGCTTCCACTACACCACAAGTTTTTGAGAGGAGTTGTAGAGTTTCGTTGAAGTGAGAATCAACACTAGCCTCTTCCAACAGCTGGGCCATGAGTACTCTACTACTCTCTTCAGAAAGAAATCATTGGGCTTGCACTCTTTCCATTGTTTGGTATAATTAGAGAAGTTGTGCAGTATAAGCAAGAGCTTCGATAGCTTCTTCTTCTCCTCCTTCTTCTTCTTCTTCCCCCTCTGGTCATTCTATTTGTTGAGATAGGGTCCTTTGTCGATCATCTTCCCACTATACATGGCAGCCTTCTGTTGATTTTCCCCTTCTTTGTGTGGAGGTGTCAGGTCCTTTTGCATCGAAAAAGAACTCTACATCCGATAGTTGAGTGGTCTGCAAAAAAGATTCAAAATCAAAGGTGTTCATCCCCTCGATATCTCCAGGGGTACCAAATTCAAACTCCAAAGGCACGACGGGAGCAGAGGGAGCAGTTTGCGATGTGTCTCTAGACTCAGATCGAGAAATTTGAATCGTAAACGGAGGAAGTTTGTGATCACTTCCCTTGGCTAGACATGGAATCAGGCCTCTCATTCATTTAGATTGGTGGGTGAAAGCCCGACATCCTTTAAAGAGTTGAAGTTGTGCCCAAGTCAGTGCATGCTGGATGGGCACATCATATGATAGACATATGTAAATGATGCACGTAATAGCACACAACATCCATTCACCACTAGTTTCCTAGACCATCTTTTATTAGCTTCATACAACTACTCTATAATCCATAGAGGAAGCTTAATGGTTAGTGAGCATGTCTATGCCAGATAAAGACTGAACCAGATTCTTTTGTGTGGCTAAGTGAATCTATCTTGTCCTAGAAATGTGAAGTGTTGCATGCATAGTCGAAGAGCAATGGAACTGTTAAGTATAAGTGCCTCCATATCCTTTTAACTTTAAAAGCTTTCTATTCTTTGGATTGTCAGGTATCAAAGCATCTTTCTCTGAGGGTACATGCATGTCGTGCATGTTAAGTGCATATCTTACCAATTCCAAGGTGAGTTCAAACTTTTGCAATTCGTTCTTGCAGGATAAAGATGGAATGACAAAGGTTCTAGGTTGTTCCTTTATGTCACACTACAAGGAATATGGGCGTATAGCGACGGTTAAGGCGATAGAATTTTTTCGCTATAAAATTGCAAAATGCATCGTAATGAGCGTCCCGTGCACACCGTCGATTAAACAACGAGCCAAACGAAGTTTTTTGTGACTTGTGGCGCAACGGGGTCTGCGACGCTCGCATAGAGCATCGCTAACATGATGGTTTTAAATAGCATCGCATAAGCAATGCTTTGTTACGTCGCATAAGTGATGCTTTTTGGCATCGCATAAGCGATGCTTTTTGGAATCGCATAAGCGACGCTGAAACATGTCGCTTATGCGATGCCAACTCGACGTGTAGCATCGCTTACACGACGGTCTGTTGACAGAAAAAAATTAAAACGTTGGAGGCTCTTCGATCGGCATTTTCACGCATCTGATCGAAGAGCTCTCCAACGTTCACAATTGCGTTGCGCTTACGAGCTGAAGCAAGTATATGCAGAATTGTTGTTTTGCCTAAGCTCTCTCTTATTGTCTCCCTCTATCTCTGTTTCTCTCTTTCTACATCTTTCTCTCTTTGAATTCTCTCTCTCTCTCTCTCTCTCTCTCTCTCTCTCCTTTCTCTGTTTATTGCAGGCTATTCAAGAAGCTATCCAAGCAAAAAGTATGGCTAACTATTGTAAGTACAATTTCTATTCTTTGTATATCATTTGAATTGTGTTGTTTTCATTAGATAGCATAGTCACACTTATTGATATGCACTTATACACTTATACATGATGAAGATTCACTTTCACACATATACACATGCACATACACACACATATATACACACAGATACATGTGCACATACACTTAGACATACACACATATACACATGCATAAAAAGACTTACATGCATGCATTATTGCATATATATATATATATATATATATATATATATATATATATATATATATATATATATATATATATATATATATATATATACACACACATACACACATTAACATATACGCAAATACATGTATATGCACATCCACATGCATGCACATGGATGCACATGAAAATGCATCCACATACACATGCATGTGGAATACATATACACATGCATGTGGAATACATATACACATGCATGTGGAATACATATACACATGCATATACATACATTATACACATATATACACATATATATGCACATATGTACACACACATATACACATGCACACACACATGCACATACCTACATATACACATATACATGCACATACACACATATACAAATAGAGTTACACATATACATGCACATACACATACACACATATACATATGCACATGCACATACTCATACACACATATACACTTACACATGCACATGCACATACATACATATACACACACATACACATGCACATACATACATATACACACACATACATATACACTTAGGTACACACATATGAATGAATTATATAATTAAAGTATTAAAACACATATACACATGCACACACACATGCACATACCTACATGTACACATATACATGCACATACACACATATACACATAGAGTTACACATATACATGCACATACATATACACACACATACACATGCATATACATACATATACACACACATACATATACACTTAGGTACACACATATGAATGAATTATATAATTAAAGTATTAAAACACATATACACATGCACACACACACATGCACACACACATGCACATACCTATATATACACATATACATGCACATACACACATATACACATAGAGTTACACATATACATGCACATACATATACACACACATGCACATGCACATACTCATACACACATATACACTTACACATGCACATGCACATACATACATATACACACACATACACATGCGCATACATACATATACACACACATACATATACACTTAGGTACACACATATGAATGAATTATATAATTAAAGTATTAAAACACATGCTTAATATAAACAGTAATAACAATCAATAGAACAAAACTCTTCATTACTTAATACCATACACACAATTCAAAACATAACTGAAATGAAAAATATATAGAATATATATATATATATATATATATATATATATATATATATATCAACGTAAATACATATAATCCAATGTCATAATCAACTAAAATCTTAATCATCATCATCATGATCATCATGATCATCATCATCAGCAGCAGCAATATCATGATCATCCTGATCTTCCTCATCCTCATCGTCATGATCACCCTGTGACGATCGAGATTGTCCCTCCTGTGTCTGTCTCTCCACCTCATCCATATCTGTCTCTCCATAATACTCATGTATTACATAAAACAAACATAAATAAATAAAACAATTAAACCATTCATAAAAATAAAATAATTATATAAAATTTAATAATACTCACAAAGGCATCAGGATGATCTCGCATATACTCGCTCAAATGCCGATATCCAAAATGTGTAGCATACTCGATCTCATGTTTCGTAGGATATCGGCCATAATCCTTCCGCTACATTGAAACAAATAAAAAAGATTAGTTTCTTGCATTGTAACTAAAATAAAAAATATACTCACAATAACACATATACTTACAAATGTAGCTACAAAACCATTATGGCCCATTTGGCCTAGGTGCAATGTGTGGCCCGACTCCACTCTCTTCTTTGCAGCAGCCTTTTTATTTAAGAAAAAAAACATAAATTAAATGTAAAAAATTACTAAAATATATAAAGATTATAAATATAAACTATTAATTTGTGTACCTTCTGCTGAGGAAATGACTCCAAAAGACGTAGCTGTCTATGGAAAAACTGCCACGTCTCAAGTGGTATGTTAGGTCGCCTCTTATTTTTTTCCACCATACAATATCTCTTGTTAATTTAATCTCAAATAGAAAAAAAATCAGAATACATACACATATATACACACACATACACATACACATACCCACATACACATACACATACCCACAGACACATATACATGCAAACATATATGCATACATATATGTATACATATACACATATACATACATATAACATAAACACACATATACATATCCACATATATACGTACACACACATGCATGCATATACACTCATTCATACAAAATACATGCATTTATCCCACAATAATGTGTAGTTGTGTATATGTGAATATGTGTGTATGTGTAAATGTGTATATGTGAATATGTGTTTATGTGTAAATATGTATATGTGAATTTTTTGTGTATGTAGATAATCAGATTATTAATATCAAATACCATTATTTGTAGATTCTGATCAATCAGATGGAACTCCACCACCGTCTCCTCATCGTGCAACGACTATATACTAAGTATATCAAACATTTAATTTTAAATATATTTGATGGATACATAACTTTTTTTTTTTGTTTCTTATTATGTGCAGATTCTGATCAATCAGAGGGTACTCCACCACCTCCTACCCATGCAACGACTTCACATGTGTCCTCCGATAGGAATTATGATGAATTTTACTATCAAGAGCATATTATATGTTGGTGTAACTCTTGTTATGGCACGTATCGAAGACCACAATTGGAATGTATTGAACATGAGGCAGACTATGGTACTTTTGAGTGTGCACCATCACCTGGTCAATGTGATAATGCTTGGGTATGTATTTTCTATATATATTAATGTCATTATTTTATTTAAAAACCATATACAAAATCAAATTACTATTGATATACAGGAATACTTGCTCGATGATGATGATGATGATAATTTTTCTCATAATGTTAATATACATCGTACACGTCATGGACTTGTTCATCAATTACAAGCAGAGGTTTCTAGAAATCCTCTACCTCTTGGTTTAGAGACTGAAACGGCTGGAGATTATCCATTGCCAGCTCGTGATCGTTCTTTAGTACAAACATATGATAGAAGAAGATATGGAGGATGGAATAGAGGACCACTTCCTTTAGATGGAGAGGTTTTCAACTTTTGGGGTAATCGCTATATGATTGCTCCATCCACTATTACTAATGCTGGTCGTGGTCTCTTTATTGTAGAGGACTTGTATGTGCCTCCGAACTCTGAAGTCACTCTTATGTCATTTTGTGGTCCTATATATGGATGGGGAGATTGGCATCGACTTTCACGTTATGTTCAAAGCATGAGTACTTATGGAATATGCTTGAACGCAACATCCCTTACTAGTAGAAGGATTTTACATGCAAAAAATGAAAGATTATATATTGATGGAAGACCTTACTGACATGGAAATATAGCAGGTTTAATAAATAGTATTCGAGGGTTACATAATAGTTCAAGGACTAATTTCACATTTGAGGAGCGTGAAAATAGTCATGAATCACCATACATGAGTAGAGATGTATCAAGATACATATTTGTCAATGCTATTACTACATTACATGCCGGTGATGAACTATTAGTGAATTATGGATGACGTAGACCTCCAAGAGCACCTTTTAGCTAGAGAGAATAAAAATTTTCTATCCATATTTAATAAGTTACATACTTAATTTTATATTTAAAGTTTAATTTTTATTCATTTATGGAATACTAATGAATTTTATTTATATGTGTAGATTCCAACGTATGATGTTGATGATATTCCTCCACAGCATTCACAATTACCAGTAAGACCTCATTTATCATAAGCTTCCATGAGGAGGCTATGCAAAGTAATCCTGTGGAATATGCAAAGTTGAAAGATCTATATTCAAAAGACGATAAAGTACAAGATTTGTGTGACAATGATCAAGATGATTTCATGGCAGATTTATTGAGGATTGGTATCAAAATGACAGTGAGAGCATTGATATTTCTAAAAATGAGAAATATCTTTGAGAGGAATGTCTAAAGCATGTATATGAAGGAAGTCGTTTGACACGACTAAGTGCGAGCTTACTTATTCTCAATTGTCAAAATCATTTTGGATAGAGTAATGTATCTGTTTCGACACTATTAAGGTATAATTTTCATTTTTCTATCTATTTATATATATATGCATAAATATATATATATAAATACATGCATATATAAACATACACATAATATACATGAATGCATACACACATATAAACATACACACACATATACACACATTTTGAAGGATGGAAAAATAATTTTAAAGGATGGGCAAACAAAGAGTGTCCATTCAATGCAAGTTTTTATTCTTACTTTAGATAAGGTAAGAACAAGAACTTGAATTGAATGGACACTTTTTGTCCGTGCATCTTTTAAAACTATTAATGCATCTTTCAAAATATTCATAAAAAATTTGATTGTTTGGATGGCAGGATACGATTGTTTGTTTTGGAGGATATGAAGTATGTACCTTCATTGAATGATTTGTCGATTCTATCATATGTTTAGTTTGAAAGTGTGAGAAGCGGATTTATAATTGCTATTCAAAGAATTTGGCACTGTTTATAGGCCATACAATGGTGACCTGGATGAATCGCATGCACAGAGGTTACTCAAGATAGAGCAATTTGATTATAATGGACTAGTGCCAGTAGGATTCCTAAGGTATGCAGTAAACCTCTTGCATGTCAATGATGAGCATCTGAACTTTAGGATACAAACTGGAAATCATGGTGGCTTGAGAGGATCACTTTTATACAGCTTGTTCAAAGAACTTCAGTATATATATGTTTATGTGTGCATGTAGGCATGTATATGTGATGTCTACATGTATATATGTATATATGTCTATGTGTAAATGTGTACATGTAAATATGTATGCATGTATATATATATTTATGCGTGCATTTAGGCATGTATGTGTGATGCATAATATATCTACTCCATTTTATATTTATGTATGTGTATCTACATGATGTGTATATATCTTTATATATATTATAATCCTCGTTGATTCGAGTAGCTATATATATAGGCATAAGGTTGGGAGGAGAGATATCTCTCTAGTAGGACGTCGGAGGAATAGATGCAATGTGTACATATACTTCAAACATATGGCTAAAAGGTTGAATTAGAGTTTTTAAATTAGGGGTTTTAAAACCCTAATTTCAAAATTAGTGTTTTTAATTTAGGATTTTTGAAATAGGATTTATTTATTTATTTATGCGTATGCATGTGTTGTGTATGTATGTGTATCTATATGTGCATATGCATGTGTTGTGTGTGTGTATATGCATGTGTATATGTATATATGCATGTAAATATGATTATATGAGTCTATGTGTGTGTACATATGATTATGCATGCGTATGTGTATGTGAGTATGTGTACGTGTATGTGAGTATGTGTACGTGTATGTGAGTATGTGTATGCGTCTATGTGTATTCATTATATGTGTGTAACTGCATGCATGTGTATGTGTGTGTAAAAATGTGCATGTATGTGTGTGTATGTATAAATGTGCATGTATGTGTATATGTGTGTAAATGTGCATGTATGATGTATATGTGTGTGTATGCGTGTATTTGTACCTCTAGTCTCGTGTATTTGTACCTCTAGTCTCTCTCTTCTCTCTCTCTCTCTCTCTCTCTCTCTCTCTCTCTCTCTCTCTCTCTCTCTCTCTCTCTCTCTCTCTCTCCCTCTCTCTCTCTCTCTCTCTCTCTCTCTCTCTCATATACATACATACATGCATAAACACACATACTCATATCCACATATATATACATAAAAGCAGTGCATACTGTGCATTATCACGACGATGAGCCATAAGTGTCCGCATCTCTTTTAGACACCACTTAAGCGACCATCCTGTCCCAAACTCTGTCTCAAGTGAACTAAGTATGTATTTTTTATCCCTCTCATGATGCTCACTACAAAAATAAAAAAAATAATGTAAGTAAAACATAAGATATTTATTTCAATTTATATGTAAAATTTTTACGTATTTCCATGGTAAGTGGACAAGGCGCAGGTAAGAGTCGCATAGTGCCTGCATTCTTCTCTTGAACTCCAATCCATTCCCTATGTACACAATGTTCTGTTGGTGCATTTTGCCCAAGCCTACATGCTTGATATGCTTGATATTATCCTCATTTGTAAGTCACATGAGTAGTCATGTGAACACCTCTTGTAAAAGAGTACATTTTATCTCTTGTAAATGGAAAAAGAAAAAAGTAAAAGGATGGCTTACCTCATCCATGATGTAAAAGCAAATTCGTGGCTCCAACTACCAAAATCACGAATTTTTGAGCTGAGGGAATCTCTCCTAACTTTGGGGATCACTTTTAGGTGGAGCCATTCGAATTCGAATTCAAAACTCCCTCCAAGAATAGCTATAAAAGGAGCAAGAAGGAAGAGGCGATCAGCAAGCCTTGTACGTGACCACTTGATGTCATTTTGTAGAGATTGAAGAGCTTAATCCATAGCTCTATCATTCTACTCCCATTGTGCAAAGATTCATTGCCAATGTGGTTGTAATCATATGTGAATCTATACATTTATTATCATCTACCTCTCTGTTTTGTTCTCTGCTATACTCACTCAGAGCAGTAACTTCAGAAGGTCATATCTCGAGTTTTACTGAACCTTTTTCAGTGTTTTAAAGTGCGTTGGATAGCTCTCACTGTCTAGTTTCTACCTATAAATTTTCAAAGTCATTGGATTTATACTTTTGGAGATATCTGCATTTTACTGCTTACTGGTCTATCTCTGCAGAGCCCCGAGAATTGTGGGAATGTTCCAGAACTTGATGAAACTTGTTCTCAGTGCTCAGTCCATCATTTGAAGTGTTTTAACTTGTAATAGGAAGCTTGCTAAGTCTATTTGCTATGCCCAAAAGGAATTTTTCTAATTCCTTCCAGGTTGAGAGCACTGTTCATTTTTTCCAGCAGGTGTATGTCCAAAAATAGCAAGTTTTGGGAGCTAGTCATTTCGCAACTTGTCGGTCTTGACTTAAACTTTTGGGATACATGTTCCAAAGTACTTGGCTGATATTTTGGTGGATTTAGGAAGCTCAAAGGGTCTACTAATCAACTCTGAAGTCTTAGTTGGCTGGTGTGAAGCTGGTTGTAGCGGCACCTACTCATCTTTGGATTGCATCCACCATCTCTCTTCACAGTGGTATCAGAGCATAGTCAAGCAACATGGGAGATGGATTTCCATCAACAATTGACAAATTGGATCGAAACAACTACCCGGCATGGTCTCTAAGGATGGAGGCTTACCTTCAAGGGAGGAATCTATATGGATTCATATCCGGAGATGAAGCAATGCCAACCATGAGGAACAAAGGGCAACCATCACATGAAGAAGTGGAAGGACTTTCGAATTGGTGTTCGAAGGATGCACTTGCAAGGTCCTATATTCTAAACTCAATCTCTGATTTTCTTTTACCTCATGTCAAGGGATGCAAGACATCAAGAGAAACCTGGAATGCACTTGCTTCTTTCTTCTCTTCCAACACTCGAGCAAGGAAGAACCAATTGTGGATGGAGTTCACAACAATGAAGAAAAGCCCGAAGCAAAATGTGACTGAATATGTCACAAAGATGAAGGAGATTTCCGACCAACTTGGAAGCATTGGAGAGGTAATTGAAGAGGAGCAAATCATAAGACAAATCATGAATGGAATCAAAGCAGACGACAAGTGGGAGTCATTCACAACAGCCATGGATTTATACATGGATATGCATGTACCCGACCTCAACACACTCATGGGCCAACTCTTCACTCATGAAGCAAAGATTAGCAAAGGTGGTGAGTCCTCAAGAGGTAATCAAACTTCTGCCTTATATTCTGATAAAGCTAAGGTCAAGGACAAGTCAAAGAATAGGAAGAATGAAGATGAAGGAAGCTCTTTCCAAGCAAACTTTGCAGGTAGAGGAAGAGCTAGAGGAAGAGGCAGAGGTGGAAAGCAAGGCAGGGGGAGATTCCAATCATCTCAACCTTGCAACATATGTGGCTTATCTAACCATACTACTGAAGAATGTTTCAGGAATCCAAGGAACTCAAGAGGAAGAGGATTCAATAGAGGTGGCTATGGATCAAATAGAGGTAGGTACAATGGAGGCTACAACAACAACAACTACTACAACAACAATTACAACAACAACAACAACTATCAAAGTGGCCATAGAGGAAGAAGAGATTACAATAACTATGCAGAGGACCAAAGTCAAGAAGATTCATTATTGATTATGAATCTATCAACAAAGAAGGGTAAGGATGATGATCACATATTTTACATTGATTCGGGATGCTCGAACCATGTAGCAGGAAATGTGGCTTTACTTTCTGATTTGGAAGATCCTCATAACAAGCATGAAGTGCAGACAGGAGATGACACAAAGCACTCAGTGGAGAAGATAGGTAATGTGAAGACATCAGATGGGAATATGAACCTCTTAAGCAAAGTCTTGTATGTCCCTACAATTACCAAAAATTTAATAAGTGTTGGACAGATTGTTGAAAAAGGATTGCAGGTTAGATTCAATCGATTTGGAGCATATGTTGAAGACCCAAGGCAAGGCTTTCGAAGGATTGCCAAAGGAGAAAAGACAGGAAGGCTTTTCACTTTTGAAGTGGAAGATACAAAGAACATAGCTTTGTTTAGCTATGGATCTCAAACTCTAACAGAGTTGGAGATATGGCACAAAAGGCTTGCTCACATTGGTGAGAGGACACTCAAACAGATTTGCAGGGACCAAAGTGTACTTGGTTTGCCTAATATCACAAGGCAACACATGATTTATAAGTGTGAAGCTTGTCAACTCGGCAAGGCTCATAGACAACCTTTCAATAAGAAAGGATATATGTATCAAAATCCTTTGGATCTAGTGCACACGGATGTGTGGGGTCCAAGTAAGGAGCCATCTATATCAGGCTCAAGATATTATGTGTCTTTCATAGATGATTGTAGCAGGTGGACCATTCTGTTTTTCATGAAGCACAAGGATGAAGTGTTTAATTGCTTTAAGAAGTATATTGCTCTTGTTGAAAATCAAACAGGTAGGACTTTGAAAAGACTCAGATCAGATGGTGGAGGAGAATACTTCTCTTCTGAATTTGATGCCTTCTTGCATGAAAGAGGCATTAAAAGGGAAGTCACTACAAGGTATACACCTGAACTCAATGGTGTAGCAGAGAGGAGGAATAGAGCTATCGTCGAAGCTGCAAGGTCCATGCTCAACGAAAAGGGATTGCCGAACTACCTATGGGCAGAGGCTGTGTCGACAGCCACATATCTCATAAATAGACTTCCATCTAAGTCACTAGATGGAACCACTCCATATGAAGTGTGGAATGGAAGAAGACCTAGTCTAGAGCATTGTAAAATCTTTGGATGCTTAGCCTATGCTCACATTCCTTCTCAAGTAAGAGGGAAATTGGATCCCAAGGCAGAGAAGTGTGTATTCATTGGTTATGATCAAAACCAAAAAGGATATAGATTGTACAATCCAACCAATAAAGGATTTTCTGTGAGTAGAGATGTAATTTTTGATGAAAACAAATCATGGTTTGATGATGACAAGAAAGTGAAGCTGCCATATGACTTGGATGAAGATTTTCCATCACTTCAACCAAAGGAGCCAAAGCAGATTGAAGAAAGTGATTCGGAGATTGACCTAGAAGACTTGGAAAGACTAAAGCTATGGAAGAACAAAGGTAAAGCAAAGATGCAGGATGCTACATATGGACCCGAGAGCTCACATCAACCACTTAGAAGGTCTTCGAGGGAGAAGAAGAAACCAGAGAGGTTTGGTTATGATACTTCTTTGGTCACCAAGCACTCAATCTACATTGCAAAGGATTCAACCAATGAAGAACCTACCACATTCGAAGAAGCACAAAGCAAGAAAGCTTGGAGAGATGCAATGGATGAAGAAATGGAAGCCTTGAAGGAGAATGACACTTGGGAGCTTGTACCTAACAAGCCATCTATGAAGATAATCGGATCTCGATGGATATACAAAATCAAGAGGAATCCAGATGGAAGTATAAATAGACACAAAGCAAGGTTAGTTGCTAAAGGGTTTGCTCAAACCCATGGTATTGATTATGAGGAGACTTTCTCTCCTGTTGCAAAAATGCCTACAATTAGGGTTCTCATTAGTCTTGCTGCATCTAGAAATTGGAATCTTTATCAACTTGATGTAAAGAATGCTTTCTTGAATGGATGGATTTCTGAGGAAGTGTATATGGCACAACCTCCTGGATATGAGGATGCACATCATCCTAACTATGTATGCAAACTAAAGAAAGCTTTGTATGGATTGAAGCAAGCTCCAAGAGCTTGGAATTTCAGATTGGTTACTTATTTGCAGGACCAAGGATTCAAAGCTAGCAAGGCGGATACCTCTTTGTTCATAAAGAGGAATGGATCTGAAGTGATCTATTTATGTGTGTATGTTGATGATATTATTATCACAGGCAATGATCTTGAAGGAATCAAACAGGTAAAGAGTCAAATGAAGGAGGAGTTCAAAATAAGTGACCTCGGACCACTCACTTATTTTCTTGGATTGGAGTTGATCTACACAGATTCAGGTATATACATCACACAAAGGAAGTATGTCCATGACATGCTCGTCAAGTTCAAGATGGAAAATACCAAGTGTGCAGGTACACCTATGGAGCAAAATCATAAGCTTAGTGCTTATGAAGGAGAGCCAATTGAAGACATCACAAGCTATCAAAGCTTGGTTGGAAGTTTGAACTATGCAACACTCACAAGGGTGGATATATGCTATAGTGTTAGCATATTGAGTCAGTTTATGCATAAGCCGAGAAGACCACATATGGAAGCGGCCAAGCGAGTCCTCAAGTACCTAAAGGGGACCATGAATGAAGGTTTGTTCTATTCATATACTTCAGATATTGAGCTAAAGGTCTACTCAGATGCAGATTGGGCCGGATCTAAAGATGATAGAAGAAGCACATCAGGGTATATATCATTTGCAGGTTCAAAAATCATTTCTTGGTCATCGAAGAAGCAACCAACCGTGGCATTATCTTCTACCGAAGCTGAATATAGAGGTTTGGCTAATGCAACTCAAGAAATCATGTGGTTAAAATCTTTGTACACAGATCTTGGACTTCATTCTTCAACACCTCACATTTTTGGTGACAACACAAGCTCACTACATCTAGCAGCTAATCCGGTATACCATGCTAGAACCAAGCATATTGAAGTCCACTACCATTATGTAAGGGAGAAGCTAATGAGCAAGGATATTCAACTATCCTACGTCTCTACAGATATGCAATGTGCAGACATGTTGACGAAAGCTCTTGATGGTACGAAATTAAGTAGATTCAAGTTGATGATTGGTTTGCAGGAAATCAAGGACAATTGAAGACTTATTTGGAGGCCAAGCATGTTAGGCTTGAGGGGGCGCTGTTGGTGCATTTTGCCCAAGCCTACATGCTTGATATGCTTGATATTATCCTCATTTGTAAGTCACATGAGTAGTCATGTGAACACCTCTTGTAAAAGAGTACATTTTATCTCTTGTAAATGGAAAAAGAAAAAAGTAAAAGGATGGCTTACCTCATCCATGATGTAAAAGCAAATTCGTGGCTCCAACTACCAAAATCACGAATTTTTGAGCTGAGGGAATCTCTCCTAACTTTGGGGATCACTTTTAGGTGGAGCCATTCGAATTCGAATTCAAAACTCCCTCCAAGAATAGCTATAAAAGGAGCAAGAAGGAAGAGGCGATCAGCAAGCCTTGTACGTGACCACTTGATGTCATTTTGTAGAGATTGAAGAGCTTACTCCATAGCTCTATCATTCTACTCCCATTGTGCAAAGATTCATTGCCAATGTGGTTGTAATCATATGTGAATCTATACATTTATTATCATCTACCTCTCTGTTTTGTTCTCTGCTATACTCACTCAGAGCAGTAACTTCAGAAGGTCATATCTCGAGTTTTACTGAACCTTTTTCAGTGTTTTAAAGTGCGTTGGATAGCTCTCACTGTCTAGTTTCTACCTATAAATTTTCAAAGTCATTGGATTTATACTTTTGGAGATATCTGCATTTTACTGCTTACTGGTCTATCTCTGCAGAGCCCCGAGAATTGTGGGAATGTTCCAGAACTTGATGAAACTTGTTCTCAGTGCTCAGTCCATCATTTGAAGTGTTTTAACTTGGAATAGGAAGCTTGCTAAGTCTATTTGCTATGCCCAAAAGGAATTTTTCTAATTCCTTCCAGGTTGAGAGCACTGTTCATTTTTTCCAGCAGGTGTATGTCCAAAAATAGCAAGTTTTGGGAGCTAGTCATTTCGCAACTTGTCGGTCTTGACTTAAACTTTTGGGATACATGTTCCAAAGTACTTGGCTGATATTTTGGTGGATTTAGGAAGCTCAAAGGGTCTACTAATCAACTCTGAAGTCTCAGTTGGCTGGTGTGAAGCTGGTTGTAGCGGCACCTACTCATCTTTGGATTGCATCCACCATCTCTCTTCACATGTTCCCCTCTGGCTCTATATCGCACTCTAGTCCTAAGGTGCCTATGCATGTCCTCGTAGGCAACTCTGCTCTGCTATCACGATCTGGAGGTGGTATAGGTGTTTTGAAAATAAATAGATAAAAATAAATAAAAATATGTGTTATAATATCATTAAAAAAGTTTATGAAAAAACATACCTATGAGCAGATAACTGTCTTCCTGCATGTGGAGCCGTAGAAGAGCTCTTCTCTGATCGCTGGGTAAGCATCTGGATCGTATGGTCCAGGTCCTCATCAGACATCTCTAAGTAATCATGCATGATGGCCCCTAGAGTATCAGATGGAACTCTTGCTCTCATAAGACTTTTTATGAGAGTGAGTTTCGCCTTTCTCTCTCTACTAGGATCCATAATACCTAACATATAAAACAAAATGGATTACAAATCAATATATATATGTGTACATATGTATGTGTGTATGCATTAAGTATGTGTATGTATGCATGTGTGTGTGTATGTATGTGCATGTATGTGTGTGTGTATGTGTGTATGCATGTGTATGTGTGTGTATGCATCATTATGTGTGTATGTGTCTATGTGTGTATGTGTGTGTGTATATGTGTGTGTATGTGTGTGTGTCTATGTGTATGTGTGTGTGTCTATGAGTGTGTATGTGTTTATGTGTGTGTATGTGTCTATGTGTGTGTATGTGTCTATGTGTGTATGTGTATGCATGTATGTATGCATATGTGTGTGTATGCATTATGTATGCATTATGTACGTGTATGTATGCATGTATGTATGTGTGTATGTATGCATATGTATATGCATTATGTATGCATATGTATATGCATTATGTATGCATATGCATATGCATTATGTATGCATATGTATGCATGTATGTGTATGTGTATGTGTGTGTATGTCTCTCTATGTGTGTGTATGCATATATGTGTGTGTATGTGTGTATGTGTGTATGTGTGTGTATATGTGTCTGTATGTGTGTATGCATGTGTATGTGTGTGTATGCATCATTATGTGTGTATGTGTCTATGTGTGTATGTGTGTGTGTATATGTGTGTGTATGTGTGTGTGTCTCTATGTGTATGTGTGTGTGTCTATGAGTGTGTATGTGTTTATGTGTGTGTATGTGTCTATGTGTCTATGTGTATATGTGTATGCATGTATGTATGCATATGTGTGTATGCATGTGTGTGTATGCATCATTATGTGTGTATGTGTGTGTATGCATCATTATGTGTGTATGTGTCTATGTGTGTATGTTTGTGTGTGTGTGTGTATATGTGTGTGTATGTGTATGTGTGTATGTGTCTATGTGTATGTGACGCTACGCGTCTATGAGTGTGTATGTGTTTATGTTTGTGTATGTGTCTATGTGTGTCTATGTGTGTCTATGTGTCTATGTGTGTATGTGTCTATGTGTGTATGTGTATGCATGTATGTATGCATATGTGTGTATGTGTGTGTATGCATTATGTATGAGATGTGTATGTATGCATTATGTATGTGTATGTAAGCATGTGCATTATGTATGCATGTAAGTATGTATGTATGCATATGTGTGTCTATGTGTGTGTATGTGTCTATGTGTGTATGTGTATGCATGTATGTATGCATATGTGTGTATGCATTATGTATGCATATGTGTGTGTATGCATTATGTATGTGTATGTATGCATGTGCATTATGTATGAATATGCATTATGTATGTGTATGTATACATGTGCATTATGTATGTATATGTGTGTGTATGCATGTAAGTATGTATGTATGTACGCATATGCATATGCATTATGTATGCATATGTATGCATGTATGTGTATGTGTGTGCATGTCTCTCTATGTGTGTGTATGTGTGTATGTGTGTGTGCATGTGTGTGTGTGTATGTGTGTGTGTATGTGTGTGTGTATATGTGCATGTATGTGTGTATGTGTGTGTATATGTATGTGTATATGTGTGTGCATGTGTATGCATTATGTGTGCATGTGTGTATGCAACATTATGTGTGTATGTGTGTATATGTGTGTGTATTTGTGTGTGTATGTGTGTGTGTGTCTATGTGTATGTGTGTGTGTCTATGTGTGTATATGTGTGTGTGTATGCATATGTATGTGTGTGTGTGCATACATTGCTTCAACGAGATGCGTCTCTCTCTCTCTCTCTCTCTCTCTCTCTCTCTCTCTCTCTCTCTCTCTCTCTCTCTCTCTCTCTCTCTCTCTCTCTCTCTCTCTCTCTCTCTCTCTCTCTCTCTCTCTCTCTCTCTCTCTCTCTCTCTCTCTCTCTCTCTCTCTCTCTCTCTCTCTCTCTCTCTCTTCTTGCTCTCGCGTCCAAATCCCGGCACAAATGTGTCGGAAGAAATCAAATTTTTTTTTTAACATTCCAGAGCATCGCATATGCGATGCTATCCAGTTTTCGCAAATAACGTCGCTAGTTAGCGACGTGTCGCATGCGACGCTATCCAGTTTTCGCAAATAACGTCGCTAGTTAGCGACGCTATTTGCGACGCACTGATTTAGCATGGCATAAGCGATGCACGCATCGCTTATGCGACGCTAGCGTTGCATAAGCGACGGTGCTTGTTTTTTTTTTCAATTTGGGGGCGTTGCTATGCCCCCCTATTTCTTGTAGTGTCACTCGCCTACAATGTAGATACCAAATAGTAGTAGCGTAAAAAATCTAGTTTGGGTAAGGGGGTCTTGAAGTAGTCAACCAACCCTACACGTTGCCAGATTGTTTGTAGTTCGGGTTTTTCTGGAGATTCTCAAACTCTCTTCAAAAGAATTGAAAACGTCCCCATACATTTTCGTACTCACACTTAGACTCCCATATGTATGTCGCTTCTCCTAGAGGCCCTGGCATGCAATTGAACCAATGAGAGTTTGCACTAACTCTTTATGTCAATCCTATTGGAGGATCTTGTATGAGTATTTGTTGTAGAGGATGTAATTCTATAGGTGACTTGATCGATGGCACTTTGGTAGGTAAATTTTCCATGTCGAATGTTGATTGATTCATTCTTGCCTGCAAATTGGTGCCCGTTGTGTCATCCATGATGCTAGTAGTATTGTTTTTCTCTAAAGCTGCTAGAAAAGGAGATCATATTAGCATTGCAATGAAAACATGATGATACTTTGTCTCCATTACAATACCAACATGATACCCGAAGTGGTTAGGGAGTTAATGAGTGAGGTGTTCCTTGTGTTTATGAGTGTTGGTTAGTGGGTTAGTGATTTTTTCCTAGATGCATACTCTGGATGTGCATTATACTCAGAATGCATCTACTTCGTGCGGATTGATTTACGAATTGGGTCTAGGGGTTTGATATAGGTTTTAATTCTCCAAACTTTTAGTGTGGGATTATAAATTTTGGCAGTGATGACTTTTATATGTTGCTGAACTAGATCGGCTCAGATTTGGGACTTTTTGGGTACCCATTTCCAAATAATCCTAGGTGTGATGTGAGGTGTGGAGGTGTTGAGTGCAGATGTTCGCCATGAAATTTGTGACATGAGTGTCGATTCAAGCTTGTGGGATTATGTGAAGCTACTTGAGCTTGTAAGTAGATCTTGGGCACCCAGATTTGTCATGCATTGGGGTCAACCTTCATCGACCGCTTTGGGACCCAAATAGAAATGGTTTGCCTTGGATTTCCTAAAGTAATGTTATCTAATCATGATGTTCTAAGATAGATTTTAACATTTCGTTGCCTTATTTCAACATTTTGGTTCTAAGATAGATTTAAGCTTTGCATTTCATCATAAAATTAATGGATAAAGTGAGGCTACAAAAAGTACTATTCTTGATTTATTGTGTTATTATTCATTAGATAGTCCCACTAACTAGGATGGCAAGTTTCCTTTGCTTTAGTTTTCTTACAATAACACCACACACACTAGTGGACATGCACCTTTTGAAAATGTTTATTGTAAAAAGCTTCCCACTCCCATGTGGCTCACTCAAACTGATATTCTGATGGTTGATTATATTGCTCAAGATCACATTTTTGTACTTCATGATGTTCACGAGCACATGCAAAAAAGTCGGCACGTAATGTCAATAAAAAACAATT